>JABCJY010000516.1:0-112135 GCA_013184415.1 Fusarium concolor
ACTTTATAATAGCAAGCAGATAGTATTTTAAACTTCAAGGCCTTAATTTATTGTCTAAGTAAAGAGCTTTGTCTCTGGACCCTGTTTAAATATTCTTAAGCTTGTAAAATCGCAAGCAGCTTAGTCTTTAAAATCCACCGTCACGCTAGTGACGAATACGGCGGTCGGAAGCTCATGCTCCGCGGCACCCATTACATTAGCCGCCAGGCACAACTCATTTCGTTTATATAGGTTTTTAGATCTCGTGAGCATAGCCAAGACGGGATTTCTTCCATTATGGAGGATTAGCGACGCGCTGAGTGGAGACTTGCTATTAGGCTGTTATTCAAGGGGCATGTTTGTTTAGTGGCTCTCTATTTAGGCGGGGGTTGCATGCATATGACCGTTGCCATGAAACTTCCAAAATGCCATGACGACAGGATTCAATTGGCCTCATATGTTGGGATACTTGCTCGTTCCATTGATGTATATCGATAGATTCAATTACTCCTTGTAGCTAGCTGTCATGAATTCGCTTCCATTTTCGTAGATGCTGGAGCCCAGCGCCGAACCCGACTGGTTCTAAGTTTAACTATGTGAAAGTAGGTAGCCACAAACTGGCCAACACGGCAAACTCTTACTTCAAAGAGACAGACCATGCCCAAAGTCTAGTGATTCTTCTCAAAAGTGCATTCATGCAATCAGTTCATGTTTAAAATGAAACACGTCTTGAACCTGATGATCTTTCTTTGCCGAGCCGGCTAATAACCCCAGTCTTGGCCAGCTCAGTTCAGAGCAAGTGCCGCGGCATATGAAACAACTACCAAGCATGTATTTAGCCGACAGATATTAAGGGGATTGCCACAGAATCATGGCTCAGATATATGATATAAAATGGGTCGCTGGACTTGGACAGCTCCTTTTAATCCACTGTAGACAGGTCTTAGTCTTCTTATTAACGGACTTTTCGAATTCCAAAGATGCGTTTCAGTTTCGTCTCGGCGATAGCCTTCGCTTTTAACAGTGGCCTGGCCTTAGCTAACCCCGTCCCGTGAGTTATACCCTTCGGTGCAAACATGAACAGCCAATCTTTGCTGACACAACTATCGCCGAGCCAGTGATTATGAGGTGCGAAAGGTTTCCGGCCTGCAAGCTGCCATGAAGGCGGCTGGCAAGGAGTACTTTGGCACTGCTCTGACTGTGCGCAATGACGCCGCAGAGACCAAGGTCCTCGACACCAAGAATGAGTTTGGCTCCATCACTCCTGAGAACGCCATGAAGTGGGAGTCCATTCAGCCCAGTCGAGGCCAGTTCAATTGGGGTCCTGCTGACCAGCACGCCGACGCTGCCACGAAGCGAGGCATGGAGCTCCGTTGCCACACCCTGGTTTGGCACAGCCAGCTCCCTAGCTGGGTTGCTAATGGCAACTGGAACAATCAGACTCTGCAGCAGGTGATGAAGGAACACATCAACGCCGTCATGGGACGTTACCGTGGAAAGTGCACTCACTGGGATGTTGTCAATGAGGGTGAGCTTGATCTTGCATGATATGATTCATGAGACATTTCAGAATATTTGAAAAGACTGACCATAGCTTTGTAGCTTTGAACGAGGATGGAACCTACCGCGACAGCGTGTTCCTCCGTGTTATTGGCGAGGCATACATCCCCATCGCCTTCCGCATGGCTCTGGCTGCAGACCCTAAGACCAAGCTCTACTACAACGACTACAACCTTGAGTATGGCGGTGCCAAGACCCAAGGTGCTATCCGCATTGCCAAGCTTATTAAGTCTTATGGCCTTCGCATCGATGGTATTGGTCTGCAGGCTCACATGACGAGCGAGAGCACCCCGACTCAGAGCACTCCTACCCCATCGCGAAAGAAGTTGGCCGATGTTCTTAAGAGTCTCACCAAGTTGAACGTGGATGTCGCCTACACCGAGCTGGATATCCGCATGAACACACCTGCAACCCCACAGAAGCTCAAGGCCAACGCCGAGGCCTATGCCAGGATGGTCGGCTCGTGCATGGATGTCAAGCGATGTGTTGGTATTACTGTCTGGGTATGTTTTGGTCTATTTTGAATTTTCCGAACTTTACTAACAGCGACTAGGGAATCTCGGACAAGTATTCTTGGGTCCCAGAGACTTTCAAAGGCGAGGGTTCTGCTCTTCTTTGGGATGAGAACTTTAACAAGAAGCCATCCTATACATCTAGCTTGAAAACTATTCAGAAGAAATAAGTACTGAGGGCAGGTATAGGTAACCCAATTATTATTAAGCATAGTCCCAGTAAATAAATTATGTGGTATATATACACCTAACATTTATTTCAATTGCTATATTTAATGCAGCTATTACTTTACAATTAGTTGCTAGTATTCTTGCTACGTTTTAAATTCCAAACTTGCTGCTAAAGCACATTTTAGTAACGTTAAAAGCATTTTGCTGCCTATCTTCGTAGTGTGCTATTACATAGCTAGAATTATTAAAATGCTGGAAACCAACACGGACTGTGCCGTTGTAGGGACCATCGGTAACTTGTCGGTGTTCAATCTTGTCAAAGTTGCCGCGTAAGCAGGCCGAAAGATCTGCTTGTATGCCAGGACCACTGGTGAATTTTCCGCAAGGAGTCTTTCGAGTCTCAATGCATGCAACTACGATCACAGAAATCCCAAAACCAATGACCACGCCAGTATAGAACTTGTACCACACTGATGAGATGCATGGTAAGACAGTAGATGTCGCTCCCTCATATCCAATATACCAAGCAGTCATGAAGGCGGTCATTCCAATGACCATCAAGTAGAAGGCAATCACCACCAAGGTCGTAGTTGTGTAAAACCCTTTACCCGATCGCGGGATCGCAAACAACAAGGCCAAGGCAAATAGGCCAAATATAATCGACGTATATAGAAGCCGAAATAATCTGCTGCCCCAGAACGTTGGGTTGAGAAATCTTTGTGGTTCCTCCATTGTAGGATTAGCCGCCAAAAGCTCAGATGATGTGGCACTGCAGCCAAGGGGCTGTGCAGAACCGATAGGTATGTCTTCAATCGAGGCGAATGAGAACTCGTCTGTAAGCCATATACAGCTGCAGAGTCTCAGGAGTCCAAAGAGTGCCATAGGAAAAAAGATAATATCCACGGCCATTAAAATGGTAAAGCTTGGGGCAGACGGGTCAACCTGACTACCCAGTAGGAGGATGATGGCCTGTACTCCTTGGACGGTGATAATGAGGGTTTTGATGGCATCTCGAGAAAAGAAAGCCACCCTGCTGCCATCGGGTAGCTGGACGCATTGTGGCCGGCTATGCTGGATCATTGCTTCAGATCCATCCCAGCCCTGGTCAGTCCAGAACAAAGCATTGGTGGCAGCTAAATCAAATCTGTCCCAGTTCCGGGCTCGAATTCGTCGGTCGGTAATTATACCATACCGCCAGAGAATGGATGTTGGGTTATAGTGGCAGATTCGTTCATGCCAGGCTGGTCGACTGAGGGAAAGGTATGTCGGTGAAGGGGCGCCGATGAGGACATGTGCAATGAGTGGAGCCAAGCACAAGGTGAGAAGGGTGATCCAGTCAGAAACAGCGATGTCTTGACTCTGATATAACAGGGGGTTAATGTAAGTTGGCATCGTCGCTTACCGGGAAGACTGAGGGCGGGAGCCAAGAAAGTTTTTTAAGGTTAGAAAGTCCCCTAAAGCCCAGCACTAAGAAAAAGTTTCTCCTACGGGTCTGATAGACCAGAAATTAAAGGGATAAGGAGGGGAATCGGAACTCCGTTTATGCTGGCCTGTGAGACCTAGTGCTGACAATCACAGGGAAGGAGATCCTTAGAACGGGCCTATCATCACAATTGCTAGAGATCGTGGGTCATGGCTACTAGCATCTGCCAAGAAATACTTGAAACAATAGACAATCTTATGTGAAATTTGAGTGCTGTCTTAATATGCCATTTTTAACTTGACTGCCTATTCGCAGAGATACGCCGCCCCATAAGACTGCATAGGCACTGACCATGCAATCACTGATAATGGCATATACGTTTGGATCGGCTGCTCTGTAATTATTTAATTAACAAATGAAATAGTAATCATTATTTCCATAAATTGTTCCATATCCACAACACCATTCGCCCGCCCTTCTCTTAATGTCGGCCAAATAATTCTCTAACTGCAAAGCGTGAAGATTGGGTGGATGAGATGACACTCTTTTCCGGTTTCTCGAGGGAAGATCGGGGTGTCGACAAAATCGAGTTTGCTGGTTTTACTGGGGCAGAAGGGGACATTGATGGTGGCTGGGGATAGTACGTCAACACAGCGGCGTTGACTGATTTGTGGTGTTCTTTGGCGTGGCGGACGACAGAAGCCCAAGCCCGCTGAGCGTTCTTCTTGGTGGCTTCCATAATAGTAGGAGACTGTGTTCTCTTCAGGTTGAGTTACAATAGTTGTGGGCTGGGTAGTAGTGAGGAAAAAGAAGTTAAAGGTAATTTCACTTTAACTATTATGCAGGTTCGTCGAGACAGCCAACAAGGTTCGATAGTTGTTGCTTGTTGCGAGTTCTTGAGATCTTGTTTGACCTGGATGACATCTTGAGGCAGGGAATTGCACCATCTTATAGTAATTGTGAAAGTATTCCATGACCAAAGTAATAATATCTATAAAATTCTTTACATTCCTTTCATTTCTAATCTGATGGGTCAGCGTCGTTCAATACTTCCATTTACGGCTTATCCAAACGAGCTGACCATCTTTGTGTGCAGATGATTGGAAATCAGGATGAAAAAGTGGGTATGCAGGGAACAGTCATCACGCCCTTCGAGTCAAGTGGTGCGTCAATGGCCATGTAGGTAAGACGCCTGAAGAGGTGACATTTTCCCGATTTCGCAAGAGAGAATCACTGTGAGTCAGGGAATCTGTTTAGATTACTGACTTTCTGTTCAAGCCAATAGAGTTGGTTATGCTTAACGCCTGATCGGTTCACTCATTCAATCTCTACAAAGTCAATACTCCAACCCCGTTTCCCCTTACAAAATATTTCTACACAAAAGCTTCGAGATTGAGATTCTCTTCTGCTTGGTTGAGGATCTTCCCGGTTCTCTTCTATGTCTACCATTCGTGTCTTAATAACAGTCCAGCCAGATCTCGAACCCTGGCTGTGGTATTCTTTGTCCAAGTATGCTATCAATCTCTGCACGCGTTCAATGTCCCATATACCTTCTCTTGTATCAGGTCGAGATGCTACCCATCTCTTGATCCAATTCGCTGTTGCTTTATCGGACATATGGTATGCATTGAGCACTGCGGGAAGCATTCCGTATCCGTAGTTGTTGACGATGACAGAGAGATCGTATGGCAGACCCGCTGCAAGCCGGCAGATCTTGCGAAGTATGGCTGTAAACTCAGACGTAGTAAGCTTTTGAGCTGCCTGTGGTGAATACATTAAGTCAAGTCGCAGTTTTGATACGAGGTAATGAGTAAAACTCGTACTTGGTCTAACTGGTTCAGGAGAGGTTAGGAGCGTCAGTGGCCTGATGTCGTTATGGATCTCTTGTCCTTCAGATAGTGCTTCGTCACCGAATTCAGGAATATCTTCGGGTGCTAATCCGTCTCGCCATTGTTCCAGCTCAAGTCTGAGTCTATCAACTCTTTCATCCCACTGGGCGTCTGGTCGAAGATTGGATCTCCACTCTTCCTCCAGCTCATTGACTCTTGGCTGGATATAAAGAAGCCTGTCGTAAGGTAAAGTTGAGCCTGCTAGAAACTGGACAAGGGAGCGTGATGCATCAGAGGATACATGCTGTTCTTGAATGGAATGTGTACGCTCGTAGATCTCTAACAAAGCCGCGATTCTCGAGAATGCATAGACCAGGGATTCTCCGATGCTTGTCTCCCGCACAAGACTCAAATGTGATGCTAGAAACTCAACTGCAGCACAGCCATGAATGCACCACAGTCTCATTTGTGCTCGTCTCAGTTCAAAATGTGCCAAGAGTAGGACCGTGCTGAGCCAGGACACGATTTTTTCTCGTCTTCCGGGGCCGTGCTCATTTCCTGGTGTAGGGATATCTGTAGTCATATCTTCTACTGGGATGTTCCCAACATCCCCAAGGGCTATAACAAAGTGTTCTAACGCATGTATAGCTGCTTGACTCCGCAGCTGTGACCCGACATTGGACTTTGAGACTTTGAGGGCAGACAAAGCTAATGCGGCATGGTAAAACGATCCGCTGAGAAACTCAGCGTCCATGATATCGTTGAGGTATAGTAGTGTGAGAACTCCATAAGGCGATGGATCTCGAAGATGGTGATAATACAGCATATCCTCGGGAAACTTCATGCTATCGAGAAGACCTTGTGGAATAATTGGAGCCGTATGCAGACCGTTGAAGAAATGGCTATTCTTCGAAGCTGAATCATGGGATCGGGAAGGTGTTCCAGTAGTTGTGAGGTTAGATGGGCCGATCAAGGGGAACGTTGAGTGAGGGCTCGTGGTAATAATGGGCGATACGATATATGGTGAAGCTCCATGAATATCGCCCGTTGGTGCCGGAGCGTCAGCTTCAGGATCAGGAATGAATCCAGAATCCCAAGTCGCCGGGGTATTGGAGACCGAGAATGAAGTTGGTACGTCGGAGACATTGTTCGGTTGGCCGGCATCATAAATTGGAGTTGGGGATTCAACTGCGACATTCTCCAAGTCTGGTGCTGGCGTCACATAGGGAGCAAAGAATTCATCAGTCGGATTCTGTCCTCCGGCATGGTCCAAAACATCTTGAATAGTATCTTCCTGCGTGAAATCGGTCGAAGATTCGCCTAGTCTTTGACCTGACCTTGTCCGTCTTGGAGAGTCGTGGTTAAACAACTTGGTCTGGTCTTTGAAGATAATCTGAGTAGCATAGCCGCCACAGGGCATGCTTAACTTGACACACTGCAGGTACTATCAGTAACCTAGCCAATCTAAGATGCTCTATGACGCATAGGGGATCCGCCAAAACTACATACGTTATTGCATTCTGGCTTTTCTTCATCACATTTGAGTCGCCGAGCTCGGCAGGTCACGCAGCCATTCCGGTTCCGAGTCTTGACGTTACGCCGTCGAATAACGCGGCCAGACATTACTTCTCACGTAAGTTGGTCGTTTTCTTTGTATCGGAACGGTGGAAAAGAACGAGCTATGTCTTTGTCGTTGTTTCCTGTGGCGTTTAGTCAGATTACGAGGAACAAGTGGGAGCGAAAAACTTCCGTATAAAAATGCCTCGTTCAGCATTTTCAAACGAGCGGGGAAACTCGTCAGCCACTTTTGAGGTCTAGACTAGATTAGGTAAAGAAAGAGTCACCGACTTATGCATATTCTTGACTACCTGCAGCTTAATCTTTCTTCTTATTTCAGCGGCCCATTTCTAAGCAATTTTTTAGGCGGGGAGAGTAGGTAATCCGTTGTGATTTGTAAAATTCTGCTGGTCATATCGTATGTTCATAACTGGTTTGGCGAGACCAGCTAATCAGGTTCTTTTAGACAGGCTTACTCCGATGAGAATCCGTCAGACGACTCTTAATTCGACATGCAGACGAGTTCTTACTAACAATATGAAGAACATTGATTCAAACTCCATATCAATTTTTACAGCGCGTAGATAAAGTAGAAGATGCAATACAAGTTTGGTGAAAGACAAATGTTGATGGCGCACTGCATATGTATGATCCCCACATGAGCTAGCGCTTGTTGGCTCCCTATACGGAAATACGAAACGAGGCCCGTCGAGAAAAGCGTTGTTTAAGTATGGGAACCTCCAACTTTTGGAAACAAGACATTCTTGGTTCTTGTTCGCGTGGTCCTAGTTCAATTGGGATGCCGCAGGATTCTTAGTATTACAAGCAAATTGCAGCCAAGACTTTGAATCGAAAGGCCCATCAGCTCAACCAGTCGCCCCCAGTCAACTGTTATTGAATATGGAGGTCGTAAAGACGATACCGGATCGCGAGCCAGGAGCACTGATGCTGGAGAAGAAGTCATCAGTCGAGTCACAACAACGAAGCAGGGTCATCCTCACATTCGACAACAATGACCCGGAGAACCCCAACAACTGGTCCACAGTATGTCTTTTCTCGAATGGGCACGAGTATCACAATAACAATTTTTCCATAGAGAAAGAAGAGATTTGTAGTCTTTACTACAACCTTGTTACTAGTTAATAGCACGCTTGCGTCTTCTCTTCCAGCCAACGCCATGCCGCCGATGAGCCGTGAGTTCGGCGTCAATAATAAGCAAGGCAACCCAGAACTGGCACTCCCCATCTCCCTCTTTCTTGTGGGTTATGTTTTTGGTCCATTAGTCTTTGGACCGCTTTCGGAGGTCCAAGGCCGCAGATACGTGGTTCAATGCGCATTTGCTGGCTACATCATCTTTACTCTTGCCTGCGCTTTGGCACCAAATTGGACTGCGATGTTGGTTTTCCGGCTCATGACGGGTATCTTCTCTAGTGCACCCAGCATAATTGGAGGAGGCATGATTGCAGACATCCACAGCGACTTGAAATTGAGAGGAAGGTCTCTCACATACTTCTACACTGCAAGCATATGCGCGCCGCTGGTCGCCCCGACGATAGCTGGTTATGTCTCACAAGTTTCCTGGCGATGGGCCTTCTGGGTTGGCATTATCTTAGCTGGCGTAACTCTCATTCCATTGGCATTCTTACCAGAGACATTTGGCCCTACTATCCTTGCCCGGCGTGCAAAGCACATACGCAAGACTGCACAGAAGACTGGACAGGGCAATCCAGACACTTATGCCGCCATTGAACTCGAAACAAAAGGCTGGAACAACCTCATCCGCGTCGTGCTGTTTCGGCCATTGCACATGCTTTTCACAGAGTGGATCGTAGCTGCATCGAGCACCTACATTGCTCTGGGATACAGTGTATACTACATGTTCTTCCAAACATATCCTATCGTCTTCAAGGGCATCTACAAAATGTCTACACAAACAACTGGTCTTATGTACTTCCCTGTTGCCGCTGGAATTTGTCTTGGCCTAGTCATTTTCTTGATATGGGATGGCTACTACAATCGGTGCAAGAAAGCTGGTCGAACTTGGGCCCAGAAGAAGGAGTACAGTAGACTCCCTCTTGCATGTATAGGTGGCCCTATTCTGGTAATCTCGTTATTCTGGCTTGGCTGGACTGCACGAACAAGCATCTCTTGGGTCTCCCCTATGTTGGCTGGAATCCCATTCGGAGCTGCCCAGCTTCTTATCAGTATTGCACTGACCAATTACTTGGGCGATTCCTACGGTATATATTCGGCTTCTGCCATGGCAGCAGGAACGTGCCTGCGGAATCTTGCAGGTGCTGGTCTGTGTCTGGCTGCGTCGCCCATGTTCACGACACTTGGCGTTGGGTGGGCTTCAACTGTACTGGGTGGTGTAGCCCTTTTCATGTGTGCAATCCCTTTCGTTTTCATTCGGTATGGAGATACCATTAGGGAGCGAAGTGCATTCTACCAGAAACTCAAAGCAGAGATGGAAACATCAGAAAGTGAGGCGGACAGTAATTGAGACGGACGCAAAAGGAATGTATGAAATAGAATAATAGAATTAGAGTCTAACTTTAGATGCCTCTAACAAGAGTTGCAAACCTGGTCCATTACTTAACCTGCACCCCAAAAAAACACCTACGTCGTCGCAGCAGAGCATCTAGACGGAACAGAAGTCCGTATCATACAACTACACCACCATAAAATCTGATTCGCGTATTATATGCCTTATAGGCTAGAGAGATCCTCGTCTCTCTGTTTAGGTAGACACCTTAGCGAATACCCCATCAAGCCAGCCGAGGGTCTCATGAGCAAGCTGAGCCTCAGCACCTAGTGCACAATGAACTCCAGCTCCCAACTCAGTTTTGAACAAGAAATGATGCGCCTGCTTTCCAAGAGCACGAGCCATCTCTTCGGGTTGCTCTGGGGCAACGCTATCATCTTGGCCAGATCCAACAAACACAGGGCACTTGATCTTTGCAAGACTGTCCTTACCAAGGTTGAACTCTCCGACCATTGTCAACCACTTGAACGGGCTTTTGGTGTTCCAAGCCCACATTCCCTGGTTAATTGGCCAGCTGAGAGCAGTTGGGATCTCAGGGTTCTTGAGGATGTTGTGGATCTCCTCGTCAAATGCGGTGCTGTTGCCTGATTGGAACAGCTTCACTAGAGGAGGAGGGAATTGTTCAAAGAACGAGCGTTGCAGATTGAGCAATCCGCCGATGGAAAGCACGGCCGCCAGCCGATGCTCGTGTGTCGCAGCCAGCGGCGCGAGCAGTCCACCAAAGGAGATGCCCATCAGCGCAACTCGGTCAGCATCAACGTCATGTCGACTACGAACGTAGTCTACAACAGTAGTGACTGCCTCCCACCATTCGGGCATAAAGCCAAGATTCTGCTGTCGACGCACAGTTGGCTGTCCGGGGCCCTCATAGGTGATGCAATTCCAGCCTCGCTTGACAATCTCACGACAGTTACTGTGGTAGAGAGCTTCTTGGTTACCGTCATATCCAGTTCCGACAATGATTGTAGGAACTCGCTTGTGGTGGCCTGCAGCCTTACTGGCAGGGAGTCGAGCATCTGCTGGGTAGAAATATGCGGGAATGGTGAAGTTGTTCGCCTTCAACTCAACAAAGGTTGGCGGGGCTGGAAGAAAGTTGACCGCCTTGACGAAGCTTTCGTTCTGCTTCTGCCACAGGATATTGATTCGGGCATCGGACTGATTGCCATGGAGTAAGAAGTCGGCAGCTCTGTAGTAGGATGAAGATCGGAAACAGGCTGAGCGAGCAGAGACCCAGGCCTTCTTCTTCTTCTCAGCGTCTACTGCCTGGTCATGAATCTTGTCTGCAAGAAATCTGAATTCGCGATACCAGCTTTCGACATTGTTCGGTTCGATTACGGCAGCTGCGCGGAGGACTTCTCCTGTAGCACTACCACCTTCGTTGGCGAGCGAAAGGTATTCGCTCAAGATGAAGGAAAACTCGTGATCCTCGCTGAGTGGGAACATTGATGTAGTAGTGTTGGAGATGGTGACGTTTGGTGGATAGGCTTGGGCATCATGGGCACTGACTGCCTGGAATCCAGTTAGCACAGAAGATCCAAATGATCAAGTCGTTGTTGGCAGGCATACCACTGCAAAGAGAGTGCTTAAAGCCGCTATACATTGTATGTAAAGCATTTTGCAACAGAATACCACTCGTGCTTCTGATTGCAAGAGAGTTGGATGTGATCTGAGTATGAAGGAGAAATCGGGTTTTGCTGTTCTGGCATCATGGTTTGGTTAAATAGTATTATCAGTCCTCCCTAGGACATTTTCTTGTCCGACGTCTCTAACCAGATGCGCTCGAATGGATTCCCATCCCTGGGAAAAGTTAAGTAGCTCAACGTTATCATCACACGCTGCCTGTGTAAGTGAGCATTATCACTATGCATGAGGCTGAGTGTCCAACTCGAATGGGGTACCGTATCTAGCCAAGTGGGGGCAAAGTTACGATGTGCCTGAGCCGTGCTTACGGGCTGCACCCAAATGCGTCATGGCTAATAGCTGGTGCTGACAGTCACGGAGCAGCCATGCTGTAGAGTGCCGATATAACCGATTGACTAGTCACCAAGGTTGACGATCTTTTGGGGGCTGAGGAAAGGATACCTTAGCATCTCAGCCACATACTAATTATTAAAAAGTGGCACAGAAGGTATGGACTTTTAGTAGACGCTATGGAAATATCAGAAGTATGCCTTCGATCCATTACGTAGAGATATGAGAGAAGTATATCCAATAAATAATTGAATGCCCTTATCATTCAACGGATTTGTCTTCTTCTGGCATAGTTAACCGCGCCTCAGGTCGACCTTCGTAGTGCCTTATTAAGCAGCCCTATGGAGGACTTTGGTTTGACCCCTGCCTGCTGTCATAATGGACTAAATACTAAATGGGCCCTCAGTCGGTCTTGGAGAGTTGGTATTGGTTCGCTCGGTACGCACGCGGCATTTGCTCGATCCTATGGAAACGCATATTACCAGGTATTGGGCCGAACTATCCGTCGTTTGCCCAACTACACAACGTTCCAGTCAAGTCTATGGATATTAAATAGAAAAACTAATTCACACTCAACAACTTGTATAATTTCCCGGGCCTAGAACCGAGAACGTCCATCTATTAGATGTCCAGGCTAGCCAGCATCCATCAGCGAGAAAGGCAGAGACTCAGGAACAGCCTCCATGATGTGATCCTCATGTTCTGGGGCTTACCAATACGAATCCGGCAGTTTCGCAGGTCTCCATACTTGTCGAGTCTTACAGTAGCTTAATCGTCTTCGCATTAACTAAAGTAGTCCCTTGCTCCAAGTCGCACTTACATATTTCCGCTTTAAATAATTAGCCGAATTGTATTAGTCTATGTCTAATATTGCAATCTACTAGTTGCCAAAAATGGAAAAAATTAGAAGATATGGTATTAAACCATCGCATATGTCGGTGGAGAGGCTCGAACTCTCGACCTTTGGATTACTCTGATCTGGGATCAAATCACGCTTTCGCTATGAGACCAACGCTCTAGCCAACTGAGCCACACCGACCAGGCTGCTTGAGTGGATTCACTCGATTTGTTGGCGGAAAGCGAGCAAATTGGTGTACAAGAATGGATCTTGGATAGTTGATGCTTCTTTGCCTTTATTTGAAGTTGAAAATTTTCTGGGGAGGTTTTGTTGGGCTGAGATACGTTTCTCTGGTACTTTGCTCTTTTGGTTTGCTGCAGCCAGGTCTTGCTTGGTACGGACTGGTTTGAGAGAGTATGTGTATGCTAATCGCCAGCGTAACAAAACCTAGCCCTAGGGGAAATGGATTTTCCCCAAGTTTAGGATAAAGGTAAAGTATCATATATAAAAACCAGATCTCTCTATCTTGCAGATATCTGTAACTAAGAGCCTGAAGGACCGCGATTGCGAGGATACGAGGTGAACGGGCAACCTCGCTTACCCTAGGTTCTTCTCATTCCACTCTACGTATTTTGCTTCCAAATTAATAAAAAAGAAAACTAGTCATGTAATAAAATAAAATATAATATAATTCGGACATCTCAGTGGGTTAAGTTATGTTTTTTTCTTCTTGTAATAACTAGGTTCTGAATGTTGCTATCATAGTAGGTAGGGGTTTCTCAAGCCCTCCCGCACTTCAACTTTTTTCGCACAAACCTGGTGAGACACCAGACAAGACCCACAACCACCAATTGGTAAAGTAAAAAAGAAGATTGCGGTTTGTGTGGATCGAACACACGACCTTCAGATATCGAATGATAGTGATTGAAGTTGGACTTCAGTCTGACGCTCTCCCAACTGAGCTAAACCCGCTTACTGCTAATTGATGGTTTTGATTGGTAACATAGACGACTCGGGTCAGTGAACACAGATGCTAGCGTCAAGAGTCAGCATTACCCAACCTCCAAAGACATGAAGGTACGAATTGATCGAACCCAGAGAATAACAGGAACTATTGAACAGGCATTATTCTACCTACAAGCATTACAGAGTTCATCTCTACGTTGCTGCAGGATGGTTGGTAGTCCTTTGCTTTGCTACATTAATTGACGTGCCCCATGCTTTGGGGTCAAGGGTAAGCGTTGACACGTGTGGATGACGCGAACCGATCTTCAACTTGACCAAATGCAGCAGATTTGGTAGAGACATTTTGCGCACGCGTTTGGCACTGGTGGAATTTCCTTAAGATAATAAGGGTAAGCAATTATTTAGAGAGATGCATCAGTCGGCATAGTTTGTGAACCGGCTGGTGAGTTATGTGTGACAGAACTGACAAGTGCTGGATTGACCATCAGGGGCAAGCATTAGGGTACTAGCAATTAACTGAGCTTCTTGGATATAAGTCAAAAAGACACGATTGTCTGGTACATACGACCAAAGGTAGTGGAAAATACGGGATCCCGTCCGCTCTCCCATAGTCAAGCCACTAACCGGCGGATTAGTAGTTGGGTCGGTGACGACCAGCGAATCCCCGCTGTTGTATGTTATAACCTTTTTGCCCACGAGACATATTCTTTTTTGCTGAATTGAGCTGTATGAGGGTTGGAGTGTGTTGAGTAGTGACGATGATCTGCGTGGTGATGGGCAAATGGTGTTGTGCGCTACAGTAAATACGCTCAATTGCAGCGACGGCTTCAGTGCTGTGGAGAAGGTCGCTCGCTATTGACGCGTGAATACAAACTTGTGAATGCAGAGCGACATCAATTCAGTGTAAGCCAGAGACTAAGTACTACGGTCACTTGGAGAGTGCAAAAAACTAGAATTAAGAGCGCAATGAACAGTAACTGCACAGAGTTGCAGCTGAGAGGAGGATGCGCTTATGCTTGCTGTCGGGCATTTGGTGCTGTCCTTCACATCTCCAGCAAACGTGCTTGGTTCTGTGTTTCTAGGAGTGTGCAATGTACTTTTTGCGTATTGTGCTTTAAAGTGCTACCGTAGCCTGGTGCTGGTCCACTAAATAATTGGCCACGGAAAAACTCATAAGATGGGCCGGAGAGTTATCCCGCTCACAAGCTGACGATTGGAAGTACCGTCGGCGGCTGGGCACCAGCTCCACCTAAAACACGACCCCACTATTGTTAGAGGCCAGGCTTTCGAGCTCATCCCCCTGAGTGCTTCAACGTGTTGTCTCGTGTCGCGTCATGCTATAACACCGTTGTATGCGTTCACCACTGCAGACCAGAGTGTCTTTGTAATATCGCACACGCGACAGACCGCCGGCACTTGAGCCTCTCAGTCTGGACCTTTCTTTACTCACATCTTCAGCTCCTGTTTCTCACCAGTGGTCGGCGATGCTGTTTTTTGGAAGTGCTATTGTCAAGCTCAATGCTTCATTTCAGCCCCTCGCTGCGCCACCATCTACTACAAATGAAGCTTAAAGCATCAGGGGATGTCCATCGATTGATTTGGCGCTATAGTTTACCCGTTCTGCACGTGAACCGTGCTTCATCCATTTCATGTTCACAAGCTTCTGTCCCTAGGGTGTTATTATTCCGCTCTCCGCAAGGCACCCTTTGACCCATTGCTTTGACGAAACTATTACTCTGCCAGCTCTCTGCTGGACTGAAGCTTAAATGCCAGCTAATTACCTAAAGAAGAAGGGCGGTATGGCTAAGAGGCACAGCTCATGACGTAGCACTTTGAGCTACCTGCGATTGCGGGACATTCCGTGCATCAATCAATAGCTCAAAGATTGTCAGAGATTGACACCCAGAGTGAGACATATTGCGTCGTTCAAAGCGGTCTACAGTGACTTTTCTGATGATTTGTCTCAATTGCCCCTCTTCGACGCCTTTCAGCTGCTCACTAGCGGATGATCACCGCCAATTTGTCCAAGGGGCTGACGCCGGTATCCAATAGTGCCACAACTTATCTGCCCTACAATTCCGTCAACCAAGACATCCAAACGGACAAGTCGAATCGGGCGAAACAACCTTTGGAGCCTCTTGTCCAACCGATCAGCAACGAGCCGGCCCGTGTAACCCATGTACCGTGTACATCGTTTCCAAATTTCTGCCTAGAGACGGGACGACCAGACTTCTTGGGTCTGCGTCGCTGCTAGTTCCACCTCAGGGCATTCAGCTCTGTAGCAAAGCCAAATGTTCCTTGCATACAGTGATGATCGGAACGATGCACCGGGGATTGCGTCAGATCGGGATGCCACCGTGCTCATCCAGGTCCAAGACCCAGGCTGGGCATTGCACATCTCTTATGCCGTATCTCACAGGATCTGCAGGGAAAACCACAAACGGAACCTGTGTTTCTGTATGGACGCCATGTCATCAGTTGAATGAGGGGTTGAATTCCACGTCACTACGTAGAATATTGAGCTCCTCGCCAGTCGTTGAAGGACGAATCTTCGAGAAGCGGAGAAGCAAAGCACTGCTGCTCAAGTACAAAAGGTTGTTTGATCTCTCGGAAGTTTTGTTTCATTTTTCCTCAATTATACACCCACCTCACAGTTACTCTACGTCATCTTATCTACAAAAAACTCCAACACAATGGGCGGCGACAGACTCAACAACGGTGACTGGCTCCTTGTTGGCCAGAGCCTCTGGAGCGAGGACGGCACCGTCGAGTGCCGCATGCAAGACGACGGCAAGATTGCTGTCTATCACGGCGACCACTGCGCCTGGCAGAACACCGCCGAGCAGGCTGATAACATTCACGGCATCAAGATGCAAGAAGACGGCAACCTCGTCATCTAGTAAGTGTTCCAAAGCTGGCGGTTAAGACATAGCTAACGCATGATTTTTAGCGACAACTCCAGCACTGGACATGCCACTTGGCACACAGACACTGCTGCCGGCAAGGGCAACGATAGAACCTATCTTATCATTCAGAACGATGGTAACCTTGTGCTCTATAATGATGATGACACCCCCATTTGGGCAGCGGCTAGCAACAAGTAAAGGAATACCCAAGCAAGAAAAACGAAGCCGTTCACAGTTGGGATTGTGATAGTGGCATAAGTTTGCCTCTGAACTAGGTAGCAATACATTTGTGAATCTCAATAACACATGACCTTGCAATCCGACCTGCGTGATGCTATCTGCGTGACTCGGCACTCGTTCTAATCCGAGACTGTGCCTGTTGGTGTCATCCTCCGGTGTGACATGTTCGACGACAAGAACACGTCTCTCATTGAAGTGTATCATCGTAGCTGTTGCACTGACAGTTGAACAAATACTCGTCCCATGAAATGTGTTGGCTAAATAAACCACGGGACCGGAACATCGCACTCGACAAACTGTAACCAATCGATCCGCTGACCGGTGTGGGATGTGCTCCGAAGATCCTGTTGCTTCCATATACTTTCAATGATATCCCGTAAGACCTTAATATTGCCGATGTTTCTCACATTGTCCATCAAGTCAAGCGTGTGAAGTATGTTCACGCGTTCTTGGTCACCAACTTCACAAGCGATGACAAATATCGGCCAAGGGCTCGTTGCAACTTCCAAATCCGTCAAGATTTTCAAGGCTTGTTGCACGTAAATGAATCGCGTGATACCGTCTTCAGCAAGGGGACGGACGCGATAAAGGTAGAGGAATGTTGCAAGGCGGTACAGTTCTGCGATGGCGAGAATACGGCGTTCCCTCAGACTATCTGAACACTCGATAGGGTTAAGGCGCTGTCGCATGTAGCGAAGCTTTGTTTCCAAATCGTGCCTTCGCTGTATCAAAGAAGTCTCGGCCCTGCGCTGGCTAGGCGGTAATCGCATCCAGTTAATCTCATCAATAATCTCAAGAACTTCCACTGAGCAGCCTAAGGAACCCACGATCTAGAACCAAATTTAGAAAGTGAAACTTCAAGGACTAGGGTTCACTTACGAGGGACTTGACTCCGCTGAAACTTCGTAGAATGGAAGCAGTATTTGAACCAGAAGATTGGTCACGTTCTCCCCATGATGGTTTGCTGAAGGCAGCCAAAACATCGTGGTATAGCCACCATGTAAGAAGAAAGTCTAAGCCACTGTCATGCTCGTCCGTGAAGCATTGCCTGCGCACAATCTCTTTGGCTCCATTTAGATGGATGTGCCAGTTGCCTTCCTCTCTATCGAAAACCTATGCTATGTTAGCCTCACTACTCTGTGGGAACTATACTATTACCTACATCGTAAACGCATAGCATCATCACTGCCGCTAGCTGGACTTCGCTGGTTACTGCGCAGGCGGAACCTGCACTGAGGGAGTTTGATATGTTGTGAACAGCATTTGACTTGAAAACCATCGCATCGGCCACTGATGTTGAGTGATGGATCATTGATACTGCCATCATGGCGTTGAGTAATGCGAGAGCTGGGGCATCTTGGCTTGACAGTGCCATCGGAAGCAGTGTCAAGGAGAAGCCATTCTGGACTTGAGTTGTTGAGATCATAGGAGATATAACGCTCTCATCTTGGCCCATTAATAAACGATGGATATGACGGTAGTTCATTCACATACAATAGTTCAGAAGAATTCCATCCTGGCCAAGGATGGGCTTATGGAGTGAAATGCTGCGTTGAGGTCGCGTATGCGTAAGCTTCATAAGAAAGTGACTGTTGTCGGCGGTTGCAGCCAAACCTATATCTTCAAAAGACGTGTTCAAGAAGTAGTTGCCATAGTAAATCGCTGTTTCTGATCGCCTGACTGGTGGCCGATGGTTGATCGGGTCGCCTTTCCTTCGCCTTCCATCGTGACGATCTGGCCAGAAGAGTTGGAGTCCATACCCGAGACATTCCCGTTGAGTCCGAATACAGTTTTTGCAATGTGGTATTGACCTATCACATCCGATCTTACGCCCTGAATTGGTCAGTTATGATAGGAACATTGGCTCTGTCATCTTACGTTTGCAGGTCCAACAACTTGTCCTGGGCACCCTTTTCCCACTCTCGCTCAACACTGGTTCTGGCATGAGGTTATCAGATCTTCTTCAAGAAGAAATTGCCTCAATCCGTTCTAACCAAGTGATTTTCTTGGTGAGTTGACGTTCTACGGTTTGGATAGCGTCCAGTAAGCGGGGTCCAGATGATATGGTTAAATAAACCTAAACAGGCAATCGATCCAGGGTTTACTGGCGCCTAATTGGCCCAACCATGATGACGACATTGCAGTGCATTTGTTAGGAACGGATATTCTTTTATACGTCCAGGATAACAGCGTTAGATATCTGCGAGAAACAAGGTGCATTGTGCTCTTTGGCAGAAAGTAAAGTTTCCCACCGAAGATACGATATGCTAAGGAAACTAAGGAAAAAAGAGAAATGGGTTGTTGGGTTCTTGCTACATTCTCTAGTCCACGACAACATGCTTCGCAACCTTCTCGTTGACCTTGAGACTCAGCAGATCAGGTCGAGCATAATGTCCAACAACGTCAATGAATGCTTTAGGCTTGTCGATATCTCTCAAGTTGACTACCGCCGTTATGATTCCCTCTTCTCCATCACCAATAGGCTCTGCAAGCGGTCGGCCATCGGGTCCAAAGATCATCGAGAAACCACCGCCAGGCTGTGAAGTGAATTAATTGTCTGCACGTATGGACTAAGAAGGATTCTTACCGTTTTGGTGACAGGATTGCCTGTGAGCCCATTTCTTTCCAGATTCTTTTCAGTCAGAATTTGTGAACTCACGGCAACGAATGTCGCTCCCTCAATTGCCATAAACTGACTCGCTCGATAACTCGCCTCGCCGGTTTCGTGGTACAACCATTTGATCTTTTTGGGATTTGGCATTTCAAACTCAGCTGGCCAACTGGCAATGTGGATTTGTACACCCTGTCCATATTCGTTATACCGAAGCAACGGCTGGAGATGTTCCCAACAATTCAATGCGCCAACTTTTCCGAATTTGGAATCGACGACAACTTTGAGTGATTCGGCTTGGCCTTCTCCCCAGATTGTTCGCTCAACATGGGTTGGCTTAATCTTTCGACGGTGATGAATGATCTGGCCGTCTGTATCAATAAAAGACTGTCCCATGTAGAGGCTGGCTCCGTCTCGTTCACTGTACCCAAGTACAACCAACATGCCAGCCTTCTTGACGGCGTTCTGGATGCGCTTCATCTGAGGAGAATCCCGGCGCATAGAATTGCCCATGTATTCATGGATCCAATCACCATTATTGATGACAGGCGATGTCCACATTTGCCTGAACAACCTATCAGTATGCCTGGAATGAAGGAGGAAAATCCTTTTTGGCTGACAAATGATGATCATACCATGGATACCCAGGAATCCAGACTTCGGGAAAACCAAGAACTTGAACTCCATCGACGGCAGCTTTCTCAATTAGGGCGATGGTTTTGTCGACGCTGCCCTCGAGGTCAAGCCATACTGGTTCGGCCTGGACAGCACCAACTTTGACGGTTTGGTCCATGACGAATAAATGCGAGTACGATCTATTGGAGGATCGGCAGTGAGAAGGGATATACAAAATGAAGCAGTGATATACTATATCCCTTGGTGATGTTCCGACCGAGGCGAGCCTATTTATACTTAGGCCATGATCGCCCAAAATGCCATCCGCGCGACGCAGAATAAATTGAGACGAAGTCCAGAGTACCTATCATGGATGCGCTACATGGATGATGGCCGCGTTGGATTGTAAATCCCATCCTTACTGATGCTTGGGGGAAGGAGTTTGCGATCTTAGACTCCACTGCAGCCGCGTCACCCGGACTCTTTGATCTTTGTATAAGCCAAAAAGACCCGTTCTTCTGGCATGGAACAAGACAACTGGCAGCATATGACTTACAAATCTTGCAATTATACGAGAGATTGATCAATTGTTGTATAATCATGCCTGAATTGGGGTAAGATAGCCTGCAAACTTACTTGTCAGCTCGGAATTCCGTGCCTCTATGATTACCCCGCATCGCGAGTTCGCAAACTACTTCCTTGAATTCTCCTGGTGGGTAAATAAATTTGTCATGGGAAATTGATGGGTCTCTAATCGTGTCCAATGATAACTGATTGAGGTTCCTACAAATAGAGTACATCTAGGCCCAAAGTCGTCGCTAGAAATAGGAACCGCCCGTGTTATGCGGCAGGCCCATGGCATTCCTCAATTGCATCAACCTCAGTTACTGGCTGGTGGGATCAACACATCAACATCCGGACCCCATCCATCGTTATTGGAAATGGTGATGGTGTTGTCAGATCCCTTCTTCAAATCAAAGAATCCTCGACTAAGCCCTGTCTCCGAAAGATGCCTGGTCGACAAAAAAGCCAGCTTTTGAGATTGTCCATTGACAGAAACAGTTGCATACCGTGACCCTGTGTCACCGTTGCGGTACTTGACGTTGATGGTAGCAGTACCACCAGAACTCTTAATGTTCTTGAAGGTAAGCGTTCCTTTCTTGTCGCCTCCGATATAGCCGACAGCTTTCCCACCGCTGCACTCGCTACAGGAGATGACTCTGGCATCATTCTTCATCTCAGCAGATTCTCCTTCAAGCTTTGTCATCTTGGTCTCAGACCAGGTTCCCTTGGCAATATTTGGCGCCCAGGAGTCATACCAACTAAGCGTAACCTTAGTGCCATCCACCTTCAAGGGAAGCCAGACGTAGGTGCTAGCAGCAAGATTGGTAGAGACCCAGCGGTCACCGATGTAGATAGCATTGTTGGTGCCCAGAGGCTGGATGTAGCTGACTTGGCTGCGGAAGGTCTTCGATCCAACTGGTGCGAACTCAGTCCATTCAGACCATGGGCCCGACAGGGACTTGGCGTAACTATAGACCTGTTGGTGCTTGTTAATATAACTTCTGAGTTCTCAAAAGGTTTCTGAGCGTTCTTACGTTGTCGTTGGCATCCCAACCCGTTAGATGAGAACCGAAAATGAAATAGTAACCGTTCTGCTTCAGCATGGCTGGGGACTCGGCGAAGTATTTCCACTCGTACGTGATCTCGGTAACGTTGAGATAGTCGTCCGACAGAGCCATGATTCGTGTTCCATACTCGCGCTTCAGCCTGAGTCAGCTTAACTGAATCGCACGAGTGGATCATGCATGTGACTTACATCCTCAGTCATGAGATATGCGGATCCATCATCATCCTTAAAAAGTCCCATGTCTCGACTCTGCTTTCCAAGAGGCCTGAAGCTTCGATGATAGGTATACTTGCCGCATACACTATCACCTGTGGCAATACCAACCCTCGCATCCTTGTAGTCTGAGCTATCGATGTGAAGGTACAAAACATACTTCTTCGTTTGATCATTGTAAATGACCTTGGGTCTTTCGACGATGCGATTGGGTCCGAGATCGCCCGCTTCGTTGGTGCGAGATAAGAGAGCGCCTCGGTATGTCCATTCGACGAGGTTAGTAGATGAGTAGCAGTTGACATTCTGAAAGAAAGTCCCATCTGTTTTGTCCTCGCCAATCATGTAGTAGGTTCCATCAACTTCACTGTATACAGGTCAGTATCCTGCCAGGCATGAGACAACAAGATACTCACATCATGCCATGACCATGAGCTTGGACATGCTCACCAGTGTTGGTCTGTTCAGATGCAAATTAGGAAAATATCCGTGATGAGAGAGAGTTCAACTACTCACAGCAGTCCATGTCGCTCCAGAGACAATATCCAGAGAAGCTTGAGCTTTGCAAGCCGCAAGCACAGCAAGAAGCGCTGGAAAGAATCGAGCCATTGGGCAACCAGGTTTGTAGGACTTCGCAGCAATGCTTCAAGCCTGTGATCAACCTCAGTTATTCAGTGTTATTTGACCTCCTTCTTATAGTTTTAACCTCGGTGCCATGTCTCCATTTGGTATGCTCGGATGCAGCCGAAGACCTCCATGTGCTGAATGATCCGGGCATGCAGTAGGCGACTCTGCCAGCGATAAAATGAGAGGCTCTACTTGTGCATGCATGTCCCAAGTACTTAGTATACAGCCAACATCTTTCATCATCTGGGTATTCGGTACTTGTCGGATTGAACCTTAAGGTTATGTGATCGGCAAAGTGATTTCCTCCATGGCATGCTCTACTATGCGCACCAATTTCCAGGCCTTGATTCTCTTATGGGAACCGTCCCTTGTTGGTACTTCACATGATCGACTGACGCAGAAGCGGGGTTCGGAAAAACGAAAGGTGGAATGTCTGGGGTAATGAAGAGGAGAATCACAAGTGACAGAATCGGGGGTAGCGGAGCCGAATGCAAGGGGACCCTTGCCAAACACTGTTTGGGCCAAGCAAGACCCTTGGACGACTTGGGATTGTTGCATCGGACCATCAGCGGAACAATAATGTCATTTGTCCATTGTTTAGACTTAGTTGCGGCGATTTGAGCCTAGCTCAACATACAGGAATAGTAGAAGAAATCGAAGACATAGAATGAGGTTTAGTAAATGTTGTGAAGATACCGTATAGTATCTTTGTTGACTCAGAAAGGTTACTTATAACCGAGCCTTGTGGCGAAAGCTGGACTTTCCCAAACCTACTATTAGGGGTGTAGTCACAGGCATGAACCAAGGATGTACTACTATTCACAGCCAAGAATCATTAAAATGGTGCAAAAAGCAGTTAGTCTTAATATGGGCGAAGAATATCTATTGAGATTCTATCTATTCGTATCGATAGTCCGTCTACGTGATCAAGTCCGTAATTTAAACATCAACAACCTTAGACTCGGCCTGGGCCATGGTTGCCCGAACTGTCTCAGCGGTCCTTGGCTCCAAAGACTTCTTAACTGGGTTAGGAGCTTCAAAGACCTCGTTAAGTTCCTCCAGAGTTCGATCCTTGGTTTCTGGGAAGAAGAAGTAGATGAAACCAGCCTCGGCCAAATCCCAGAACACAAAGACGAGATAGAAGTAGTACCCAATTTTCTCAAAGGCCGGGCCTGAAGAGTATGCTAGAATGAGAGAGACGAAGCTTGATGCCCAGTTGCCCAGTGCCGTTCCCTTGGCTCGAGTTGAGGTTGTAAGTGTCTCTGCAATGTACATGCTTTGTTGAGCAGTCCATCCAAGTGAAAAGACAATGCCAAAAAGGAATACAAAGGCGATTGTGGTGTTTGCTGCTTGTGAGTTGTCGTCTTCAACAGCCAACTTGGACGCTCCAGTCAGGACGGCAAAGATGACAGAACAGAAGAGAATACTGTAGATGAGAAGTGGTCGACGTCCAACTTTATCAGTCAAACGAGCGCCGATAATCGAGCCAAGAAGTCCGACAACGCTATTCGTAGCATTGAGGGCAAGGACCTTTGATTCGTCGGTGATACCAGCTGACTTCATCATAGCTACAAGGTAGTAACTGGAGAGCGAGTTTCCTGATGCCTGGCCCATGATGGCCATTCCGAGAACGCAGATGAGACGTCGTCGGTGACTGTGTGAGCTCCAGAGCTCTCTGTAGTCCCACCATCTCTTGTCAGAGGCTTCAGTTGAGATCTGAGCCATCATCTCCTTCATCTGGAGTTGGACGATGGGATGATCGACTGAACCTTCGCCGTGATACTGGGCGAGGATAGCAGCGGCTTCATCGTGCTTGTCGTTGGCAATCAACCATCGGGGCTGTAATTTGTTAGTTAACGATCCAAATGAATCTCGATGGGTCTCTCTCACCGATTCAGGGAGGAACCAGGCAGAGACTGCCACAATACCAGAGGTGATGAGCTGACACCAGACTGGAATTCTCCAACCATCATCGCCATTAACATTACGGCTTCCATAAGCCACCCAGCCAGCAATAATGGCTCCAACAGGCCTATGCAAAGTTAGAAAAGACCAAGGCCCAATTCATGATCAAGTATACATACCACATGCAGTTATAAAGGCCTGTCATAGTGCCTCTCCACTATCCTCTTGTTAGTAAGTATCCAATAACATGGCAGTGCTGCATACCTTGGGATGAGCAAGCTCGCTGACATAGGTAGGGGCAGCAATACAGCAGTAAGAGACACCAAAACCCAACAAGAATCGGCCACCCATGAATTGAGGCATCGCTTTGGCTGTGGCCCTTTGCATCTTGTTAGCGAGTCTCTCTGATGCTCAGGTCAAATACTCACTGGATACAGCTGCCAATAATGATAATGATAGCGCCAACGAACATTCCTGCGCGTCGTCCAAAAACATCGGTAGTGTAGGGAGCAGTGGGGGCTGCAGCGATGCTGCCAACGTTGTAAATCATGAAAACAATGCCTGTAGCTGACCCTTCAGATTTCCTTTAATTAACATGTTAGTCGAGGGTCTGGTTCAGTTGGGCGAAGATACTACATGTCAAAGGTTCGTTGATACGAGGTCATTCCGTTCAATGCACCCATCAAGCTACCTATTGGAACAACAGTTAGTCATGTAGAGAGAAATGTCATTGGGACGTAAGCATACCATCATAACCATTGAGACATCCACAGCAATAGGCTGCAAAAATGACAGCATAGAGCTTGAACATGGCTGGCGTCCATGGCGAGAAGTCGTGATTCTCAACTTCATGGGCGATCTCGGTAGCAAGCGCCTCTGGTTCAAGCTCGCGAGTCAGATCTCGATGGAGGACATCGGACTTCTCAGGCTCCGTGGGAGCATTGTCAGGCTTAGCAGACATGGTGTCGAGCTTGTACAGTGGCACTTGGGTGAGGTTGAATGACCCAATGGTTTGGAACAAGCATCAATGAGAGACTCTTGGGGAAAGTTCTCCTCATGCGAGGTTAAAGCGGCTGCTTTATAGATGTCCATCCTCGTTGCATCGGCTCACGCTGGCATGGGTGGATGCACGTTTGGCATTAGCTATAAACAGCTAACCCACCGACAGGTTTGGGAACCATCGGTCGGTGCCGCAGCCGAGGGTAGGTATCGTTGGCGAAAAAGGAACATGAGTCGTGGTATTCGTGAATAAACTCAGCAAGAAAATCCGGGGAAGAACAGGGAACGGGCATGGATGGCACTGGGGAGTCTGCGGGGAACTTCTCAAAACAAGAAGGGATCAGCATGTTGCTTGAGTTTTCGCGAAACGAGTCCGGCTCCGATATCCCCGGAAGAAGCGCACCAATGGGTACCAGTCACATGAACCAACGAACCCCAGCCTCCCCCGATTTACGGTCGGGCGATGGTTCAGTGTAAGACCATCGAACAGTCCATTCTCAACCGAGTTTGGTGAAATGGCGATCCATCCTTCTGGGCCAGTGTGTTGGTAAAGTACCCAACAAGCCGATGAAACGTTAAGCCATCCGAGATGACTTGAGAAGAAAAAAACAAAGAGAAAAAAAAAAAAAAAANNTGACAAGACTGGGATTCGAACCCAGGCCCCTTTCGAGACTGCGAATCGTTACTAGTTCGAATCGAACCTGAACACAGCGCCTTAGACCGCTCGGCCATCTTGCCTTATGATTGGATAACAGAGAAACCTGTTAACTCTCATCATACTATAGACCTCCTGTCAGATCATGCTCACCATTCATGTGAAGCCTCAAGCCGGGGACCATTGACAACGTGCTAGAGGTTTTAACTGAGGAATAAACTCGGATTCTGCAAATCGTTCTTCTTAAGATGACAGGGTGTTTATGATAATGCGTGCACTGCAGCTGTGCGCAATGATGGGCTACGGCGCAATGCTAACTAGAAATCCAAATGCCGCCGAGGTCAAACATAATATTAGTAATCTCAAAGCTTCCATCTCAATGACCCAAAGACTGGCTCCTTCAAACATTAAATCAAGAACTGCCAGAGTTAGGGTTTGACGGCGGGGTTCTCTTCAATGTGACCACGACCTTGTTGTCTGAGTGGCCAGCATCCGAAGCATTCCAGCCAATGGAATAAACGCCATCAGTCTCCGATGGTGTAGCATACCAAAGTGAAACCATATTTCCGTTCTCTTCAACCATAACAAAAGAGCCATAGAACATCAGATTCGAGATGTAACCCTCATCATCAGCCGTGCCATTGAGGAGTTTGACGCTATGGGACGATGAAGAAGGTCCCGGGACCGCAAACGTGTAATTGGACCAGGTTGGATTACGCCCTCCAGCGTAGCCAGTGGTGTTTGGAGAGCCATGCCATGTATCGTCTCCTACAGTAACTGTATTGTATAAGCGGTGCAGTGATGAATTGAATATGTGTATGACTTACACTGGATTGGAGCAGCCTGAGAGTCATCTACTCGACTGAAGTTGCCGACGAAGACATCATCTGATGGGCTGATCAGCAAGTATCACCACGCGTCTTCGCGTTTCTGGAAATGGGACATACCGCCCGTAGAGAATATCGGAAGGCCACCAACTCCTGGACCATAAGCATACAAAGAGAAGGGACCCGAGTCGCTAGCTGCAGCAACGCCTGCAGTAAAAGCTGACGTTGCAACTGCGAGGAGCCCAACTGTGTGCATCGTTTTGCGTATCTTGAATTGCTTGGCTGGTAAAATGACGAATGCTGGGGTAACCTACGGGCTTTTATGATAGAAAGTGCTCGCTATGGGTCACCAGCATGATATAGTTGCTAAATTCTTCAAGGAGGTTTCCTCATTAGATATGTAATGGCTAGCCATTGCGCCTGGGGATGTTTCATGGCCTGGATGCTGATGAAGTGCTGACGCGGTACTGCCGAGCGATCCACAACCCGTCCCGTACCTATTTCTCTTCTGCGGGCCAGCCCGCCGGCACCAGTTTCCTTATCAAAGTGATAGACAAATCAGAGTCTTTCGGGATATTTTATTAAACTAAGCTTGTCCAATTGAAACAATTCTCCGATTGCAAAGTTCTATTTAAGAATTTGTGGATATTGCGGGATGTGGGTGGCTAGTCAGGGGTATGAAATTTCTGTGATCGTCCCGGCACTTGTGCAGTATGGCGCAGGTTATCTGAATTACGACGACTCATGCAAACATCGTTTTGGGGAGATAATGTGTCTTTAGGATTAAAAATAGAAGGCGTTCGATAGTTATTTTTGAGACACAATGGATTAGTGAGGCGCGATGCCCAACTACTGGATTCAGAATCTTGGTATTTAAGCAGAGCCCAACGTCTACAGCACGAAAGTAGGAATTTCAGTCATTCTGCATCCATTCGCTCTTATATGTCTTTTATTTTCAAAGCACCGTTGCAAACATTCCACATATTGCGCAATGAAGCTCCTCCAATTCCTTTCAATTGGCCTCCTTGGTCTAAACCAAGTACACGCTAGGGGTCATCATCCCCATCTACACCGCCGCTCTTGTAGTGGCAACACGGAATCTACCAGATCAGAATGGTGTGACTACTCAATCGACACTGACTACACGTCCGAAGCTGTTGATACCGGTGTAACTCGCGAGTATTGGCTAGAGCTTACCGATGTTACTGTCGCTCCTGATGGCTACTCACGCTCAGCTATGGCTGTTAACGGAACTATTCCCGGGCCAACTCTCTTTGCCGACTGGGGTGATACTGTCACCGTCCACGTCACCAATTCTTTAAGTAAGTCTTTAAACGGGACAAGCATGCATTGGCACGGCATCCGTCAAAACTATACCAATCAATATGATGGAGTTTCATCCATCACCCAGTGCCCCGTTGCTGTTGGGGAAACTGTAACATATACTTGGAAAGCTACTCAGTACGGCTCAACCTGGTATCACTCCCACTGGGCACTTCAAGCATGGCAGGGCATTTTTGGTGGCATCATCATCAATGGCCCTGCCACAGCTGATTATGATGAAGATCTCGGCATGGTTTTTCTTAATGATTGGGATCATCAGACTGTTGATGAGCTGTATTCTTCAGCTGAGACCAATGGACCTCCGACTTTGAACAATGGACTTATCAATGGTACCAACGTCTTTGGTGATGATGACAGCTCGTCTCAGACTGGTACACGCTTCAACGTGTCGTTCGAGTCTGGCACTTCGTACCGCATGAGACTTGTCAATGCGGCCGTGGATACTCACTGGAAGTTCTCAATCGACAACCATACTTTGACTGTTATCGCAACAGATCTTGTTCCTGTTGAGCCATACGAAACAACTGTTCTAAACTTAGCGATGGGTGAGCATGATTTCGAATCTCAGCTAGAAACTTTAACTAACCACTTCAGGTCAACGATATGATATAATTGTTACTGCAGATCAAGCTGACGTAGCCGACAATTTCTGGATGCGGGCCATTCCACAGGCTGCTTGCTCTGATAACGACTCCACAGATAACATCAAGGGTATCGTCTACTATGGCGACAGCCCCAGCACGCCATCCACAACTGCTTACGACTACACGGACGGCTGCGACGACGAGACAGACAACATTGTTCCATACCATTCAAAGACAGTCGAAGATGCCAACTGGAATGACCTCGAGACAGCTACAGTTGGAAAGAATACCGCTGGTCTCTTCAAGTGGAAACTCAATAGCACCAGTATGCTAGTGGACTGGGCCAGTCCAACATTGGCACAGGTTCTCAATGATACGACCGAGTTTGAGACGGATGATGCAGTTATTGAGCTTAGCGAAGCAAGCCAGTGGGTTTACTTCGTGATTGAGACAACACTAGCAGTACCCCATCCCATTCATCTTCACGGACACGACTTCTTTATTCTGGCCCAAGGAACCGGAACTTACTCATCTTCTGTGTCCTTGAACACGGATAATCCGCCTCGTCGCGACACGGCTATGCTGCCAGCCAACGGCTATCTGGTCATGGCATGGGAAACTGACAATCCTGGTGTCTGGTTGTGCCACTGTCATATCGGTAAGTTCTTATGTATTCCAAAGCCAGGAAGGCGAACATTCACTAATTCAGTTTACCTAAAGGTTGGCACACGTCTGAGGGCTTTGCATTGCAGTTCATCGAACGTGCCAGCGAGATTGCCAACATCTCCACCTCGAGCTATGTTTCAGATGTTTGCGACAGCTGGAGTGCTTTCCAGAGTGAGTCAGCAATTGAGCAGGAGGATTCTGGTGTCTAAGAAAGCTTAATGTTGTACTCTTGTTGATAGTGTTAGTCTCTTGAAGGATTTTAATAGGATTCTTGTGGCTGCGCGTGACTGGTCTTGTTCAAGAAGGTTGCAGGAAAGTGACATCCATTTCGCACTTGCCTGGTTGAAAGGGCACGCGAAAGGAACCACTGCAGCTCCTGCTTAAATCCAGGCATCACCATTTTACCGGTTCATTGTCATTTTTCTATTTAAAATCATGTTAAACGTAGTGAAAGGCGTCATATGACTCGTGGTTGGGGGCCAATTGCGTGACGCGTAACGGTTCACAAAGTGAGCCTGGTGCCAAGGAAGGACAGTCAGCAAGCCTTGATGAAGACGTGGGTTACACAAGGTTCCATGGAGTTCCACCAGGAAAATTCTCACTTCATATTAAGGCCCCGAAATGACCCAGAATGGTCAATTCGAATCCCGCAAGATATATATATCCCTGACAAAAGCTATTTCTATACTATGGTGGCACAACTTTCCTGAGACATTAATAGTTGAATAAGCCGCTTTTCCACCATCATGTTCCCTGCAACGAATCACACTGTATAGCACGGTATCGTATCACTCGGATGATTGGCTCATAGTGAGGCTGGGTGCTGACACTTTTCATCACAAGTTCACGGAGCTTACCACGCCGAGAAAAAAGGCCTTATTGGAGGGTGGTATGTCTTACATATCTCATCTAAGCTTAAAGCCTTGTGACCTATCAAGGGCTTGTCAATCACGTCATTCCTCCGTTCGAGCAAATATGCGAATGAGTCTTTGTATACCAGTTGTGAGTATAAAACTATAAAATGCTGTCCACTAAAGAGCGGGAAGCATAACAACAACTCCCCATTTCAGTTCTCACCCAAACCTCTTTCGTAACTTCATCTAGCGAGCCTTCTCTTTTTTCCAAATATGAGTTCCTCTTCGAAAGCCGGCTTCATGCGTGCCGTCCAGTGGGAGGGCAATATTCGTGAAATGACTACGAACATCGTCCCAAGACCCAAGATCATCGAACCAGAGGATGCACTCGTTCGTATCACTACGTCCGCCATCTGCGGTACGGATCTTCATATCTACCATGGACTCTTCGGCACCTCAGAAAAGTTCGGCGTTGGACATGAGGCTATCGGTATCGTTGAAGAGGTCGGTTCTGCTGTCGACTTCTTCAAAAAGGGCGATCGCGTTATTGTCGTTTGCTGGGCTGAGGACGGCAACCTGCTTCCCAAGCCATCACTTCTACCAACGGATCAGCCGCTCATTGGACATGGGCAGGGCAACGTAATTGGTAACAGTGATAGTGGACTACAAGGTGAGGCTGTCTTCCTTAACCTTAATAATAGCCAACGGTCTAATCCTTGTCTATAGCTGAATACGCCCGCATTCCTTGGGCTGACTCCTCACTCGCCAAGATCCCCAAGACGCTTGAAGATAAGGAATGGCTTCCTCTCTCGGATGCTTTCCCAACTGGCTGGTCTGCTCTCACCTGGTCTGGCTTCCAGCCTGGCGACACTGTAGCTGTGTTTGGTGCCGGCGCTATTGGACTTATGTGCGCCTACAGCGCCATTATCCGCGGGGCTTCTCTTGTCTACGTAATTGATCACGTTGCCTCGCGTCTCGCCAAGGCTACAGAGATAGGTGCACAAGCCATCAATTTCACCCGCGGTGGTAAGGCCTCCGACCAGATCCTTGCCCTGCGCCCCTCTGGTGTTACTCGGTCCGTCGATTGTGTCGGCGAAGTCTGCCTCAATGAGAACCTTAAGCCGCAACAGGACTATATCCTCCGTGAGGCTGTCAAAATTACCACTAATGAAGGAGGTGTCGGCATCGCGGGAGTACATGCCGCGGCTCTGCTAAGCGATGTCACTGGAGAGCAAGAGCGCAAGTCCGATTTCAAAGCCGAGATCAGTTTCCCGATTGCTGAGGCTTGGTTGAAGGGGCTCCGCATTCAAGGTGGACTTGTAGATATCAAGGGGAACATCAAAGCTCTCGTGGAACTGGTCAAAAACGGGAGAGCCAGACCTGGGTTCCTCTTTTCCAACGAGTACAACTTGGAGGATGCCCCTCTTGCATACAGGCGTTTCGAGCAGCATGAAGAGACCAAGGTGATGTTCAAGGGAGTACGCAAACACGAAGAAGAGCGTCCTTTGGAGATTCGCAATGGAACTAACGGGGTTCACGCTACTAATGGGGCCTAGAATGCCGGCAGCCAATTGTTATTTGAGACGTTGTACTTAGATTTTTGTGTAGTGGTTTGCCCCAGGCAGCTGACGATATAATTTTTTGAGAGGGGGTTTTCTTAGCTAGATGTTTCTCCTATCAACTGTCCTTTCCTATTGCTTCCTCAACCTTCCATGATACTTTGCAGATAGTCCAAAACATCCACTTTGACAAATCCTTCGGCGCCGACTAAGGTTCCATGGAGTCATTCACGGGTCAAGCTGAGTCACTTAACCCCGCAGCCAATGGAGCGGCACTCCACCTGTCATATATAGGGCGCACGCTTCATGTAATGGCTAATGGATCTTAGATGTTATAAAGTTTTGGAGCGATTTGGCCAGACCTCATTTACTAAGTCCCTTCTCATCCTAATATATCATTACCAAGTCTATGTTCCAAGAATCTCTGTAAGCTCTCAGAGTTTGTTGTTGGATATGGCCTCCGCACCGACAATCCGCGTCGCGACCTCGCAAGGTATTGAAAGACTCCCTAGGTTCTGATTCACGTACTAATTTCGCATAGACGTCCCGACTGTCTTGAGCTTGATCCGTGCTGGCGCAGAAGAACAAGCCCCCGGAGCCGTCGTTAGTGCGACAGAAGAGCGTCTTGCTAAGACACTGTATCTATCAGACCTTAAAGACTCTACGCAGCCTCGTTTCGGCCATCCAATTCTCATCTTTGCGCCCGATGGAACCCCCGCTGGATTGCTGATTTATTTTTTAACTACACGACATGGGGAGCTGCTCCTGGCGTTTGTTTGGAGGAGATTTACGTCGTCCCAGATTACCGACCTCATGGCTATGCGCGCTTGCTGGTGGAAGCTATGACATCAGCGGCGAAGGAGGCGGGTTGTGTGAAGATGGAGTGGCTCTGTCTGAAGGATAATGCGAGAGCTTTACGGTTTTATGAGAAGCTCGGTGCAAAGCGCAAGGAAGATTGGACTGTTCTGAAGGTCGATGAGGAGGGTATGGCTCGTTTGGTGAAGCAATAATAACAAGATCAAATTCTTGTATCTCATTATTTGATGAAGATACAAGTCTAACTCTACTACGGGTCCTGCTTCTGAATCTCGAAGAGTTGCGGCAATAATCCAGACAGCATATCTTCCAAGTTCTGCCATTTCATCCCCAAAGCCTTCTCTGTTTCACCCGCGTCAACACCAAAATGAGTTGAAGCTTCCTTCATCCCAGGAGTCCCCCGAGGAATTTTGCTCTTGTGCTTTCCTGCGATATCCCGTGCAACATCAGCAATTTCCTGATTGCAGTAGACCCCCGCGGCCAGAAGATATCTCTCACCACCAGCTTCAGGTACCTGAATAGCTCTGAGATGTGCAATCGCGACATCTTTAACGCTGACCCAGACTGGACCTTTAGTGGCAGGTAGATCACCATTCTCTCCGGCCGAAATTATGCCATATACAATTTTGTTGGACGTGTTGAGATATTCTGAGGATTTTGGAACTGCGCCTTGTAGAAATGGTCCAAACACCATGGCTGGGTTCAAGCTTACAAGATCAAAATGCGATGATGGGTTATCATCCATCCATTTCCATGCCACCTTTTCAGCAACTGTTTTGGCTGCACGATATGCCACAGCCGCAGCGGGTGCATTCACACCATCTTCATAGGTCAACGGCGACCAATCTTTGGCAGTGTAGATTTTGCCCGGCTGCAGTCCTTTTGCGGCATCATAAATGCCTGCGAAGGAATTGGTGTGAACAATTCGCTTGACACCTCCTAGCTGGTTCGCTGCATTAAGAATAGCAGTTGAACCCTTGACAGCAGGGATCATAAGATCATTTTCCAAGTCGGTTGTGTCGTAATGAAAAGGCGCGGCGAGGTGTAGGATTGCATCTGGGCGAATTGAGCCAAAGGCTGAGATGTACGATTCGACAGACGTGATATCCTCAACGACTCTCACGGAAAGATTGGGATCTCTTCCATGGAGTTCGAGAACTTGGTCGAGTTTTGTCTGCGATCGTACAGTACCCAGGACTTTGTATCCTTCGCATAATAAGAGGGCAATGCAGTGTTGGGCTATGAAGCCATTGGCCCCTGTGACAGCGATAAGAGACGGGGGTAAAATGGGCTTGGGGTATGCTGAAGGCATTGTTATTTTACAGTAGCAATGCCAGAAGAAGAAGTGGACAAAAAACAAGGAATAAGCAGGAAAGTGGCGGTGATTCAAGTCCCAGAATCGTAGATACTTGAAGGTAATTCTAAACGCCTATTGATGTATTGTAAATGTCTATTCCATTCTCCCACCCAATTTCATGAGCCGCGCAAACCGCTGCGTTTCTGGGGTTATCGCTGTGATGGCCGTCGGAAAGATAAAGTTTGCGACGGTTACAGCAGAGCCTGCCCACTAAATCATTCACTAAATCAGTGGCTGGTCCACCGATTGCGCTCCGTTATTGTGTCGGATCCCGGCGCCGGTTTTCCTCCGAGATCCGAGCATCACTGATGACATCACGAGTACCTGAACTTCAAGGCTTCATTTCTCAGAGACAAGCCAACAGCTACCTAGAAAATGACTTTGCTATGTTTTGTTTTTTCCTTATCCAGGGCTCGTTTCAGAATCTTGACAAGAATATGGTCCTTAACTTATCGTTATCGGCACACTGGTAGCAATACAGGTGAGGGAGGGAATCATACCCTAGATTGTATCAAAAAAACAGAAGACCTCATAAAGAAAGCCCCGATAAATGCGAGTTGAGCTGTGCATGAGTCGGGTCAATAATAATTACTTTTGGTATTTGGTTGAATTTACCACGAAATGTGTCCTATACAAAAGACAAACAGACTTCCTACAAACTTCCTACAAACTTGTCCCAAAACGCTATCTATATTGATTTAGAACACTGGCCATTATCCGTGGGTCCAAGACCGCTTGGTCTTGAGCTATTATTGAATGATACGGGTCTAAATCGGGTTTACTGGCGCCCTTTTGCTTGTAAGGGTCCAAACCCATCACGTGCCTAAAATCTGGCCAATCAGCTGGCTTGGACTTCTCCAGACAAGACCCATGAGGCGTGGCCAATTGAGTTGATACGGTAACCGGTTGTAATCAATCAAAAGTTCGACTGCTTACTGAACCAAAATAAGGACAATTATGTTGATAAAATGGTAAATATTGTGTCCCTAACAATGACTAAACGCCATTAATTGCCCTCTTTTTCAAGACCGCCGAGTTCTCGTTCAACCCAGCCCAGTCATGTGCATCCAAACAAGCCTGCCGACTTAACAAGACAGCAACTCTGGTCCTTTCTCGTAATTCAGCCTCATACTCATCAACGCCCGCCTTGGTCTCTTTTCCTTGGTGATAAATTCCCTCCAAAGCTCTGGTTAACCTATAAGCATCCAGAATGCCATGATTCGCTGCTTCCCCTCGATACATGGTCATCGCATGAGCAGCATCCCCTGCAAGCGTGACCCTGCCATTGTGATTATCCCAAGGAGGGCATGGCCAGTCCTGAAGAACGATTTCAATCACTTCGGATCCCTCAGGAATGGCGTGAACAGTATCCCGTAGCACGGGATTGAACTCGGATGCTCTTTTCTTCATATACGCCAGGCGTTCAGCGTCTGTAGTCTTGACTTCATCTTCTGGTGTTTTCATCGGCCATGATATCATGACCTGGACACGATAGCGCTCATTATCTGTCCCTGCAGTGCCGTTGACAAGTGGTGTTTCCAGCATGCTGAACCAGAAGAAAGTGCCCGTTACAGGATGACATCCTTGGAAGAGTAGAGGGTCGATGTCTTTCAAGGGTTTTACTTGTTCTGGTGTAAGATCTAGAGCAGCTCCTGTGAACCGTACAGGTAATTGGATATTTCGATAAGAATCTGGGGCTAGGAACTTCCGTGTTCTTGAGTTGCTGCCTTCGATGCCCACGATCAGAGATCCCTCTGTTCTAGACCCGTCTTCAAATATTGCGACTACTTCATCCTCGCGCTCCTCGATTGAAGCGAGACGCTTATTCCAATTGACTTGATCGTGTACGCCCTTTAGAAGAACTTTTCGTAACTTTTCGCGGTTGACTCGTCGTCTATCGCCAGGAGGGATAAGGAACTTGGGCTCGAGGGTTTCAAGATTGATGAAAACGAACTTTCCGAGTCCTTGACGGTCGGCTTCTGGGTCGACTTGGACTGATTCGACGTCCTTGAACGCGTCTTCCGATAGGAGTTCTCTGAGGAATGGGAGAACCCAATGGAGAGTTATGGCCCAACCTTGGCCGCGTGAACTGATATGGCTGTCGCGTTCGTAGATCTGGAAAGGAATGCCAAGCTTCAATCATGTCAATCAGCCGATCTGTATTGAGACTTGGTTGTTTTCTTACCTTTTTGAGACCATGCGCAAGGACAAGGCCAACAACTCCGGCGCCGACTATGAGAACTGGTTTACGGTCATTGGACATTGTGATGATCTCGCGTGTCTCAGGCAAGGAATTGTTAATGGCTTGGACTGAGTGGTCAAGGATATTTTGACGAGAGGAACTATCAGGGATTATTGTATAGTAATATTGAAGTGGTATCGCGACAGTGGAATTGATTCCGACGGACGAAGTCACAACACATGCCATCCAACTCTTATCGCGTCTTATCTGTGTTTCCCTTGCATTACTACGTCGCACAGTGACTACTTCCCGCGTCATGAGGGGTCCGTCGGAAGTCGCCGTTATGCAACCGTCGGAAAATGATGCGCCAGACTAACTGGAAATGTCATTCCAAGATAGCGGGGACCGCGGAACTCAATGACCCTTGCAGAAGCGCAATTGGGATCGAACCATAAGCAGAAAAGTTGGGCAATTGAAGTTGAGATAGATTCATTCAAGAGGCAATGGGTCTCTCGCCTGGCTTGATCTTGTCGCTGACTTCTGCTACTCCAAGTTCATCCAACCATCTTCAGTGTTTTTACAGCAATCACTATGACGCAAGATCACAAACACGAGGCTCTCCAGCCCGTTCACCCCTCTATGAAGGGCAAACTTGACCCTGTCTTCGAAAAGCTCTACAATGACAACGTCGCCAACACTCCCCTCAAACCCATTGACCTCGGAATCCTCCGATCAAAATACTCTGTTCTGTACTCCTACGGCACTGGCCCTGCGCCAGACGTCGCCCGCCAATATGATACCCAGATTGTCACCCACGAGGGTATTACTCTAGATGTCAGAGTCTATGAGCCTGATACTGCTGGCCCATGGCCTGTGCATATCGACTACCATGGAGGCGGTTGGGGTCTTGGCGATCTCGATACTGAGAGCCATATCTGCAAACACATCTGCAACCTCGCCGGCGTAGTTGTCATCGACGTTGCATATCGCCTCGTGCCAGAGAATGCCTTCCCATGTGGAGTGACGGACAGCTTTGCTGCTCTCAAATACATCTACGAGAAGGGCGCTGAGAGATTCAGTATTGATCCCGAGAGAATCTCTGTTGGTGGCGTGTCAGCTGGAGGATTCATCAGTCTTGCTTTAGCGCATATGGCGCGCGACGCAGGAATACCTCTAAAGCTCGTCGCTGTCGGAACACCGGTGATAGATGATCTGAGCCAGTACTCCTCCGCATCAGACTCACCTTTCAAGTCCATGCAAGAGAACGAGCATGCGCCTACACTCAATTGGAGTAGACTCGCATGGTTTGACAAGCTCAAATGGAGCTCCCTTGGTTCAAGCCCCGAGGAGATCGCTAAGAGGCGTGCACAAATACCCGAGGTGTTTGGCAATCTCTTCAAGGCTGATGACTTTACCAACCTGGCCAAGACAGTCATCTACACAGCGGGCGCTGACCCATTGAGAGATGAAGGAGAAGCTTATGGTATGAAACTGATTGAGCATGGAAATGAGGTGACGATGAAGAGGTTTCATGGTGTACCGCATCCTTTTATGCACATGGACAAGGATCTTTGGCAGGCGAAGGAATTTATTGTGCAGACAGCTAGTGCTATTCGAACTGCTCTGCATGGGCTATAGAGATAAGCAGTCGCATTAAATCAAATTTTCTAGATTAAACACTCGGTGCAGTAAGATTCCGTGATGACATTGTAACATCGTAAAAGTTGAGAGTCCAGTCTGGATCAAGCAGTTTAGCGACAGCGTTGTTAGTGCCACAGCTGCCCGTAGCCGATAGCGCTCTCTACCCCGCTTGTTTCCACTGTAGCGTTGAATATGACGGATACTGTATCATAAACTAACTGCTAAAAGCCTAGCATCTTTCCGCTATCAAGATAACGAGCACCCGGTTCGCAATTCCGGGCGTCCCATGCCCGCTGATTACCCCAGCTTTTCCCACTCCTTCGGCGAACCTCTCCTCATCGATCCCAAACCATGGCGACACGCGACCGACCAAGTAACAGCTGTTCTCGATGCGCCGAGATCAAGCAACGCTGCAAAGGAGGTATCCCGTGCGATCGCTGTAGTAGGCTCAGCCTGCCCTGTCGTCCAAAGGGTAATTCGAGCCCCTTCTCCCATGGCGCTGGTGGCGATCAGATCTCGCATGAGCAGCCCAAGGCGAAGATACGAAGAGTCCAGACGGGCTGCTTGACATGCAAGCGGCGCAAGAAGAAGTGTGATGAGAGGTCAGTTCCCTTTTACGTCCCTCTTAACAATTGAGTCTCATGAAAGATGGTAGGAAGCCTAATTGCGGCGACTGTCGAAGACTTTGTCTGGAATGCTCGTGGCCTGCAGAGAGGTCGAGCAGACCAAGACTCAACAGTTGGACCAGTGAATCATGGTTGAGCGCAGATCAAGTCCTTGACCTGTCATCGGAGACATCGCCAAGTCCAAATCCTTCACCTGGCTCAATCCAATCAAATATGGACTTAAATATTGCTGATCTGCTGTGCCAAATGTCAACAGCCGTTCCTGTGGACGTCACTGAGGTGGACATGACGGCCCCGCTACAGGACCTTACTTGGGACTTAACAAATGACTCGAGCTGGCTTGATATCCTCCCAGAAACGCCTTCTGTCGAGGTACGGGAAGGCTCACCTCAGGGCTTGTTTGACACAACACTGACTCTTTATACGCCAAGTCTGGTACCCGACATGACGTCGCCTCACGATAAGGCGCTTTTAAATCACTACTCGACAATAGTCGCCTCCGTGCTATCGAGAAATCCAAATGCATCGACAAACCCTTATCTCAGTTACCTCGTACCTATGGCTGTTTCGAATCCGCTAATTCTTAATTGCGTTCTCGCCTTGAGTGCTACGCATTGGCAAAAGCTACAGCCGGATATGCGAGGTCGTGCCTTGTATCATAAAGGCCAAGCAACAAAGTCGTTAGCTGGTCTCCTCCCTCACGTTGACGCGACTTCGGTTGACGTTGCCTTGGTCTCATGTCTACTACTGTGCATGTCAGAACTCTTTGATGGTACCTCTGCAGGATGGAAACTCCATCTTCAAGGAGCAAAGCGCCTCCTCTCAACCGTCAAATCCCAGACTAGTGGCAATCTATCTGGACACTTCAAGTTCTTGGTCAAACTGGCACGTTTCTTGGACAGCGCTGCGACGACGAGCACTTGCAAGCCTCCACTCATCGATGATAACACCGTTACGACTACACCAGAGCCGACCGAGGATGCCACCAACGATGACTCAGCAGTGTACGGAATCCCGAAAGAGCTGTTTCATATGGTCGACCGTGTCAACAATCTGGCCAGTAAACGAGGAACTAGGGTTGATGAAGCTTCAGAAGCTTTATTCCGAGAGGAAGCACGAAAAGTACAAGGTCGACTCGATAATTGGGCTTACGATTATGGCGGTCTTGCTGGGGCCGTCGCATCTCTTTCTCCGATGAATGACGACGTACTCCATGCCACGACAGCATACGAGTGGGCACTTCGCTTACGACTTCACCAGATAACAGAAGGCTATTCTCTCACCGAAAAAGTGTCCGATTGCGTTCAGCACATTCTTGATTCAGCTCAAAAGATCCGCTACGGTAGCTCTCTTGAGAGCTGCTTACTCTTCCCTCTTGTGATGGCTGGTGGTGCATGTAACTGTCTTGAGCAGCGGATGGTGGTGCAGGATAGATTGATGATTATGGAGCGGACATGCGGATTTGGGTATGTGCATCAGAGTAGGGAGTTGGTTGAGACAGTTTGGAAGAGGAGGGAAACGGAGACTATGGTCAACTGGGCTAGAATTCGATATGAGGAGATGGGCGGTTTGGCTCTTTACTGATATCAGAAGTGACAGTTGAAGTAATCAAAGCGAGGACTTCCAGACGGGATTTAAAGATACCATGAAGTTCAATTGAAAACCCATTGGCCAAGAACACTGCGCTACGATACAAAACACCTCTGCGCGACCCTATTCTATATATGTCCTTGCCTCGTTGACCAACTCAGCAACATGAGCGTGCATATCGTATGCACAAACCTCATCAATCGTCAACATACCAGGCTTGGTATTCTTACTCGACCATCCAATCCTCTCATTCAGGTTCTCCCTAGCGCGCTTACTAGCCTCTTGAAGTCTTGTTGCCCTTGGCTTTCGCTCTGCCTCATACAACTTAAGACGCTCCTCGACACTTAAATCTGAGTACTTCTCCGAGAAGAGAATACCCAGCGCTCCCGCATCTTCAATGGCCATACAAGCGCCCTGGCTTTGGTCAGGCATCATAGGATGGGCAGCGTCTCCTAGTAGAGTACATTTTCCCTTGGTCCAGTAAGGATAAGGGTCGTGGTTATACAGTCGCCACATCTTGATATCTTCAGCATTGAGGAAGAGCTTGATGAGCTTTGGATCAAGTCCCGGAAATGTGGATGCGAGAACGTCTCCAGTGGTTGAGATGTTCCATCCATCCTCCTTCAAGTCGTTCTTCTCAGCCGGATAGAAGCAATAGCATGAAACGACATTGTTGTCGCTACATGCTGACAGAACAATCTTGGTCTTGGAGTCGCCTCCCCAAAACTCAATCGCTTCGTGGTGTATATACTCTTCCAGGCCAAGTTCACGGAGTTTGTCTGCGTAGATAATGCAGCGGTAGCAGCAGGATGTACTTGGTACGAAGTTTGGAACAACACCAAGTTGTTCACGCATCACGCTTCTGATGCCGTCAGCGCAGATAATAGCATCATGCGTTGCTTCTGCGCCATTCTCAAAGGAGATATGGCCCGTTTCGGTATCGAGTTTGGATGCTTTGTGCCATGTCTTCATCTCAGCAGGTCGACCTTTTCCATTCTGCGACAAGGCAGTTTCTTTAAGATGATTGTGTAAGTCGATGCGATGAAAGTTGTTATAGTCTGTTCCAAAGCGCTCGCGATAGTCTCCCAGTGGATATGTGCCCTGAACTTCTCCAGTTGAGTAGTCATGGCGGATGAGGTTTCGCAAGATGACAGGCTTGGCTGCGGGAATGTCGACATCCCATTCTTCTAAGAAACGAGAGCCGTTGGATGCGACAGACAGAGATGCGCCGACTTCGCCACCAAAGTCGTAGCGCTCGTAGAGCGTGACTTGGTGGCCGGCGCGACGGAGGGCAATAGCGGCGGAGAGACCACCAAGGCCAGAGCCGATGATGCCTATTGAAAGAGACGTCTCGGTGCGTCCAGGCATGTTGTTTGTTTTGAAAATATGTAGATGGAGAGAAAGACGTTGAGATGTTATGGGAGCTACCTGATGTCAGGTCTCAGGACAAGTCTTGCCTTGGTGAGGTATGAAGCAGTGTTATTCGAATCAAGAGCTAGTGATTGCTGTTCTAAATATATTTCTCGTGATCTATTGTTCAGCCTATTTTGTCTTGCGTCTTTCGTCCTACTGACTCGTATCAACCCCAGATGCCCTTCCTCTACTCTGATAGTGGAGATCGCTCTCCCAACCGCGCGGACCGCTATCGTCATCGGTAAACTCAAAATAACCCTTGAAATGTCGAAGCGACGGGCGGGGAAGTAATTGACCTGATCTCATTGGCTCCGCCCACGATCCGACGGTTGCAGTTTATCACAGCCTAGCCCTATTGAGAGATAGTTTACCGACGTATCTTCCCCGGATTTTGGAAGTCCAGGCCATTTTTGACCGAATGGAGTTTCTCAAACTATCATTTCTCTTCTGTCCTTGGGTCATCGGTGTTTTGAAGGTGTTATCGCAGCCTCAAGGTACTTAACCTGACTTATAGTCCTCTTCAGCCATCACCTTGTTGCTTCACTAAAGGCTGTCATCGTCTCTCGATAGCCAGCCAGACATCTTGCCACCAACTAACTCACTTTGTCTTCAATTGACTATCTAATTCTTTCTTCTGTCCATAACGTCGTGAAGGCATACACCTGTTGAAGTACGTGCCCCTCCCTTTATGTTTACACCAGATTTAACAGCTACTGCAGCGCAGATCGATATCCATTATGGCTTCCGCCGACAATGAGAAAATCCTAGATATCATGCGTCCTCCCTCTGTCAGCAAAGGCTCAGTCCGAGACGTTATCAGCGACACGTCCTTGAAGCCCATCACCCGCAAGGTCGACTACCATCTTGTACCTCTTATGCTCGTCTGTTACTTCCTCCAATTTCTTGACAAAGTCCTTATCAACTATGCCAACATCATGGGCCTTTCGGAGAATCTCAACTTCAAGGGCAATGACTTCTCATGGATGGCCACAGCGTTCTTCATCGGATTCGCCGTGGCGGAATTTCCGCAGGGTGTTTTGATCCAGAAGTTCCCTGTCAGCAAAGTGCTCGGCATTAATGTCGTGCTTTGGGGCGCTGTTATTTGCTGCTCTGCTGCTGCGCACAACTTTCCTGGCATGACAGCTGCGAGAACCATACTAGGCATGTTTGAGGCTGTGATCTCTCCAGCTCTCATTATGATCACTTCTCAATGGTACACCAGAAAGCAAGCAACTCCGAGAACCGGTATTTGGTACTGCGGTCTTGGCATCGGACAGACAGTTGGTGGACTTATCTCTTATGCCGCTCAGCACGGCAGCCGAACAGGGGGGTTCGAAAGTTGGAGAATTATGTTCGTGTCAGTCGGTGCCTTCAACGTTATGATCGGTTTGCTTGTCATCTTTTGGATGCCCTCCAGCATCAGGGAAGCCAAGTTTCTCACAGAGCACGAACAAACCGTTCTTCAAGAGACTCTGGATATTGATCAAGGAGGACAAAGCGCGAAGGTTTTTCGTCGTGCTGGCATCTGGGACGCTGTCAAAGACCTCCAAGTCTGGCTCCTGTTCTTGAACACCATCCTAATCGTCATTCCATCTGGTATCATCACGACATTCTCCGCTACCCTCATTCGTGGATTCGGATACGACCCGAAACAAGCTGCCTTGTTGAACATGCCCGCCGGCGTGGTGTCAGTGACTGCAACCCTGCTCAGCACCTTCGCCATCCTCTACGGGTTTCCACGCTGGCTGGGTCTTTGCCTTCTCATGGTCCCAACCCTTATTGGAGCTGGACTCATGTCTTTCTACTCCAACAGTCAAGCTGGGTCACTTGCTGGAATTTACTTGATCAACTTTGACGTGGCGCCCCTCGCACTCATCTACGCTCTTGTTGGAGCCAATGTCCAGGGATACACCAAGAAGGTTACGACAAATGCAATTATTGCTGTCGGCTTTTCTGTGGCCAACATTATTGGACCGCAGACCTTCCAGTCTCGGGATGCCCCTAGTTTCATCCCCGCGAAGATCACGGTGTTCTGTGTCTGTGGGGGGTCTGTTGTCGTTACAATTCTTACCAGAATCCTCTATGGTATTCGTAACAGGAAGGGAAGGGTTTCACAAGATCTTGGGCAGAGTGGTGAGGTGGCTTCGGAGACAATGACGGATAGGAACAACCCCAACTTCTTTTATGTGTACTAGTCAAGTATTTTATCGTGGTTGACATATTTTAGTCACCCGAGAACAGTTATTAGTAGCAAATAACACTGGTATCTTCAACTTCTCGTATTTCTGACACAACGGATTCTGTAATACGAGCTTATCAAACCACATGGATTTCTACTTTGCATCGCTACCTTCTCCATAATCCTCACTACTGGTGAACAAACAATCCGGAAACAATCCGCCAAAGATCCATGCACTCAGCATTTGATAGCACCGTAGAGGTCATTGGCAAAAAAACACCGGCTTTGAGGGATGGGTGTTAACTCGAAGGCTCGGCTGGTCAGGTCGCGAGTAATGACCAACGATGCCGAGGTTCTGCTTGGCCTTGTACTTCTCTTCAAGATTAATATCGGCATAAAGAATGCCCTCCTCATGTGGAGCCAAGGGCTTGACAAGCTCTTCCCCAAAAGGTGAGAAGATCATACTGAATCCGCCACCAGCCTTCTTGGTGTAGTCATAACCCTCCACGTTGGCCTTCTTGTGGTTCTCTTCGGTCATGATTTGACTGACCAGGAGGACATTCCTAGACAGTTCTGAGGGTGTTGACTATGACCCTTATTATGTGGAAGGATGTGTTTTTTTATCAATGTGCAGGGCTCGAAGTTTATTCCGCCCACCAAAGTAAAACAACAAGGATATCAAACATCCGAGTGGGTTACCTGCCGAATAGCCTATCAGATGAAGGCTCTCAAACCTAATGCTTGACACATTGTAAGGAGGATCAAAGTGCACATGAAGTTTCCTTTGAAGATCCAAGTCCATATCAATGCCTCGTATTCGGAAGAACTGCCATTCAAGCGCATTAGTTGGAGGGCAGTTGACCATGGCTGCATGGAACGGAGTACTATGTAGCTGAAATAGTCTCCAGTAATAAAGAATATGGAGGGGTTGGATTTTGGCATAGCCATCCATGCATACAGACAGAGGATGAGATATTCGCATAGTCAGCCGATTATTTCTTTTGCAATTGACTTTATCCTTCTTTACAAGGTACATCTCTACAGTTTCAATGAAGGCTATTTTAGTTACTCGGGGTCTAGTTTGCTGTGAATACCGATGCATGCTATTTGATAAAAGCTCCCTTTAGGGTTTAAAACAATCGACCATACAATAAGACGATAACATCATTTAATAATAAAAAGCAAAGTTAACCAGAATAAGCTTAAAGGCTAATATTAAAAGAAAACAACAATTTGAGATATCATATTCTAAGAGTGTATTTTTATATATCAATGCTGATTTTTACAAGATGTTACGTAGGGTAGCTGAAAATAAATCGTATTGACTGAAGCAAGTTCTTGGTTAAATTGGTCTAGGGCTATCACGTGCCTCTTATTTAAGCTGAAAGCTAGAAGACTCATACATATTAAGTTTGAAAGCAAGATAAAAAAAAATCACGTACTTCTTATCTGTCTTTGCTGGCATATCGGCTTGCTTACCTTAATTTCAGCAGACCCACTGTTCGTTGCGGAGAAGCTACAGGAAGCATCCCTGACGTCCCTCTGATTATCCGGTCAATCATATAATCTTCCAAGGCCGAAAAATGAATGTTCTTATCGATAGTAACTATCACGGTTGAACAATACTCCGTGGGCTCGAAGCCTATCAAGTTGGCTACAACTAAAGAGGAAACTCGTATCTCCGTACTTTGGCTATTTCCAGTTTTGTGAGCAGCGCTGAAAGGCCAAGCTGAGGGATGGGCCCAACTCAGGAATAACATACTCACTTATGTTCGGAACGATAGTGTACCATGTCTCTGAAGTCCATTGAATTTGATACACGGAATTCCAAACAAAGAAAGCAACCACGACGCAATAAAGGCTGCTTGACATGTCGCAAACGCAGGGTCAAGTGCGGTATGTTAATCTACATCAAACTCGCGAATTAAGCTCACAGATGTAGACGAGCAACGGCCAATCTGTGACAAATGTCGCAAGGGCTATCATAATTGCGATTACGATGACGATCTAGTTTTTGTGAATTTTTCCGGCGCTTCAGGCACGGTCGCTCATTCAGATACCCTTTTAACCCATCGACAAGACTTCAATCGTATCCCCGAAACACTCCACTTACATGGCTTTCAGAATGAAATCCTCATGTCATTTTTCACCTCCAATCTCTTTCTTCTGGCCCAGTCATCATCCGAAAACGAGCACTCTGTTTTCAGATTGCTGCTGGGGAATCATGATTCACCGGCTTATATCTCAGGCCTATGCGTAGCCGAAGCTCTTTTTTCTAGGATGCACGGTTTACCTGACATGAAAACCCATGCTGCTACACTTTATGGACAAGCCGTACAGACGTTAAAGACTCAATTGGGAACGAGAGCCGAAACGGTAGCACCACTCTCATATGCTACGATATGGAGTGCTTTGTTCCTTGGTGTATACGAGATGATCTCGGCCGACTCTGTGTATAACTGGTTACAGCATTCTCACGGTGTAGCCACGTTGGTGAGATTAAATCTCCCCAAAGCCTGAGCATGTTAAAGCTGACGATGCGAAAGACGCAAATGGCAGGACCTTACGGATTTCAGATGGACGAGGCAAAGCATGTTCTACAGATCAACAGATCATTTATAGTGAGCCAGCCCTTTCAGATATCGTATCGCCCGGTAATCTACTAATCTGAGGTTTACAGACGATCGGGGCCATGGTTGATCGAAAGCGCACGTTCCTGGAACAGGCAGCTAGGAAGCAGATACCCTGGGCATTACAGCCTATGTCCAAGACCATCGCCCACGTCCTTCAGGATATCTTGTCCGGCGTTCCAGGTCTGATGGAAGACGTGGATACTCTTTCCAAGTCACGAGGAGACGAATCATCGACGAGTTTACTAATCCACAAACTCCGTCTTGCATTTGACCATCTTGGTGCTCTGTGTACCTCATGGAACTTTATCTACCCGAGCGCTTGTCGCAAATCAGAGAATATCCCGGAAGTACAGTACGAGGAGTATAATTCTTCCGATCCCTTGTTTGGGAGCAATCTAGACTTCATTGACATTGAACGGGCCATTGAGTTCGTCTACTTTAACACAGCGCACTTGTTACTACATGCTATTTTGCGAGACCTGAGGTCGATAACATCCGACGACGTTTTCGATAGTGGCATATCTCTTGATCTTGGTCAGTATTGCAACGACTCGATTCTAGTTTTCTGGAATCATGATAATCGACACCGCAACGCCCTGGCAATCTGTCGATGCGTCGACTACATGATGCAGAGCCCACGCGGAGCGTCGGGGGCATTCAACTTACTTTTCCCATTGAAGATTGCCTACAATCACCTGTGGAATATGCCTAAGGCTCAGCGATGGCTGTCGGAAGCCATGGAACAGATTTCAACTACGAAAGGTCTCTTCATCGGTACCCAGATCTTGGAGACCTATTAGCTTATGGCGAAGGATGTCAATGAGGCAGCTATTTTGCCATGGGAGACATGGAAAATTAGGCAGTAGTCTGCCTCGGTTGAATACGATCTCCTCGCCGACCAATCCGTTCAATTTTCTTATATTATCGCAAAGCCCGTGCCGGCCATTCCGGATCGTCAACTCTTCACCTTAACTTGCGGGATATGATCGCGAGGTGCGCTCTAGCGCGAAAACTACTAGGAAAAAAGATCGTCGTTGACAATACCCGTTTAGGAACTGGAGCGCGAGGTGGAGTGTTAGTTTAGGCTTATTATGGCACTGCCTCGGTGAGAAGAGTCTATCAAGGAATGAACTCATCAGCAGGAAATAAGGTATAAAATGAAGGTATTTGCAGTCTCAAGTAACGAGAACTCTCAACAATCTCGCATCAATTGTCATCATGCAACTCAAGACTCTTACTTTTCTGTTCGCAGCTCATACCGCTATCGCTGGCCACGTCCAATGGGCAGGGTACGTCCATCAACGATAGCGAAGTACACAACAACTAACTTGCACAGCGTCAACTTGTTTGGCCTTGCCAACGATGTCAACATCCTCGGTTCGGCCTACAACACCTTCCTCAGCTTCTCTTGCGAGCCAAGGTATAACAGCTACCCGTACATCAGCACTTCGGAAGAATACAAGCCATGGCATGACAAGGGCTTCAACTTGTTCCGTATTGCCATGGCTTGGCAACATGTTCAAACTTCTCTTGGAGGCGGCTTGAATGAAACCAACATGGCGGCCGTGGACAAGTTGGTCAAGACCATTACAGATGATGGCGGACAAGCAATTCTGGATATTGTATGTGTACCTTCTCATTCCTGCTTATCTTCTAACACGTTGTTCCTAGCATAATTACGCACGATATTACTGTGCCGTCATTGGGCAACCTGAGGTGCCTTTCCTCAATCCCAACCTGACCGTTACCAACGACCACTTCACCGATCTTTGGACAAAGCTCGCTGAGCGATACAAATACAATTCTAATGTTATCTTCCAATTGATGAATGAGCGTGAGTAAACCAGCAAACTCTATGTTGCCATTGATCTATCTAACAAACACTGCTAGCCCATGATCTCAACATTTCGAAATGGGGGGAAACCAACCAAGCCGCAATCCTTGCCATTCGCAACGTCACCGAGAAACAGAAGATCCTCGTTTCAGGAACTCAGTTCGCACGACTTGTTGACTGGGAAGCCTTTTCTGCCCCCGGTATAGGCCCAGGCCTCATTGAGGACCCCGCAAACAATACTCTGTACGATTTTCATCAGTATTTCGACGACATTGCTGGAGCCTACGGCCTTTGCGAGCCATGGAGAGGTTATGTAAAGAGATTTGAGGCAGTGACTCAGATCCTGCGAGCAAGCAACCTCCAAGGCATGGTCACTGAGTTCGGTGGGGGGCCTTACCCTCAGTGTGACGAGACCATTTCATCCATGTTGGCTTTTCTCAATCGCAACAGTGATGTTTGGTATGGATGGACTGCTTGGGGAAGCTTTAATGAGGGGTCTGACCTGTACTTGAGTTTGGATCGCAAATCGAACTACAATCGAATCACGAGGACTCTCGAGAAGTTCACTCCGAAGCGCATTAGCCACTAAAGGGTTTTCGCGGACACATCACGATAGGCAACACTATGGGGATAGAGGCTCGACTTTTGATTAATTAGGCAATTAGATAGATGTTTCAAAACCTATATTCTTTCCAAGAATCCTCTCCAGGTACAACCGGCCAGCGGGTCTTTAATGCTCAGGCTTTTGACCATACACAACATAGCTACTTGAATATCAGTAAATGGTTGTAGAACTGTAGCATGGAAGACTTACATGGGCCAGTATGCATGTATGCTCCTGTCCTTGAATTCCTTGCGAACCTTGGCAAGCAGAACGTCAAGCTCTTCTTTGGACCATCCCAGCACGCGAGTATAAACAGCAGAACTGAGACCATCAAGGCCAGAGCTAACATTCTCGAGAGTCCAGGCGCCTGTGTATAATTAGATTTTCAACCCCTTGACTTTTTGATGCAGAGGCGCCTACCAAGTTCCTTATGCTTTGCATCTTTGGGCCAAGTATTCATGGGCCACTTGAAGATGATCTGCTGAACGTTCTGAAAGCCTTGAGCTTCGAGATGTTCTTTGTACTTGTCTGCTCCGTCAAACGCACGTCCAATCAGCCTTGTACCCTCCAGGAGCTTGTCAACCCATTCGGAAGTTGCCGAGTCTTTGGGAAGAGAGCCGTCGTCGCAGGCAATTGGGTAGATGTCAGCAATTTCAATCCATCCACCTGGCGCTAGATGATCGTAAGCTCTCTTAAAGAAGCCAGGCCAGTCTGCCATGGCACCTGTCATCATGCGGCTGTAGATCAAATCGAACTTGACATTAAATGTCCAAGACTCTTCAATATCGTCGACTTGGAAGCTCAAGTTGGGAGGGACGAAAGGGCTCTGGATGGGACTTAGATCAATTCCGATGACCGACGCGTTAGGGCTTTCGTCAGCGACATCCATCGCCCAAATTCCAGTGCCAGTTCCAACATCAAGGACATTGTGCAGCTGATGGCCATCTCGGCCTGCGGGACACAGGTAAAGCTTATCATCGAAAGTGAGAAGGAAGAGATGATGCTGCAAGTCAAGCCTTTCCTGCTCCCGCTCATCATTAGGGATTACATACTGGCCGTCTTTGTATGCGTGATATGTGCGGCCGTTTTCTTGACGATACTTGAGAATGCTTGAGTTAATGGATGAAGTGGAACTTCCTTCAAATGACTCGAAAGAGGAGTCCGTATTGGTGTTGTCTGCTGCGTCACGATCAACTTCCAGCGACATAGGGTTGACGAGTGGGGTAGATTGGGCCATTGTGTTTAGTAGTATGAACAATACAATTGAGGCATAAAGATCTGTAGAACTTGAAGAAAGGAGGGGGCATTCACATGTTTTCTCGGGTAAATATCATGATATGGAGTTGGAACCGACAGACCAGGGTTCGCCAGCCAGGGTGATGTAGCATTTTCTTAATCAGTTCTGCCAACTCGGCTAAATATCTCACAAAGAATCTTTAAAACGTAAAGAGTTTACTAATACCTACGGCAAAGTTCTTGGCAAGAGCTTTATGAATAGCAACGCCAGCATGGTAGGTATCAGTCCAGAGGCAGTCGCTGCCACCATAGCAGGTGGCATCCTTGGCGCCATATTCCTTGAAGTTCTTGACAGCCGTGTCGAAAGTTGGTTTGGTGTCAAACATGACGGCCTGGATACCCGAATTAGATGAAGCGAACGAAGCTGCACGCTCAGCCAAGCCCTTGTTATATGCGATGATGTTTGAACGAAGGCTCTTGAGATCGGATTCAGACTGTCCATTCATGGCTGGGATCTGATCGGCGAAGGCTGAGATTACCGTTAGCTAACATGGCTAAAAGAGAGTTGGGAACCTACGTGGAACAGTGAGTAAGGCAAACTTCTTCAAACCAGTCTCAGACAAAGTCTTCAGCAGCGAGAAATAGCGATCAAGGGTCTTCTCGATAGGGGCTTCTGCTTTCTTCCAGAAAGGTTCACCGAGGTCGTTGATACCAATCCAAACAGCAACAAGGGTCTCCGCAGAACTAATCTTGTCCGCGACATACTGTTTATACTGAGCCACTTGATCGTCGACACAGTACTGTGCGTATGTCGCGACGATTTCCTTATCAACCGTGGCACCAGTAACGGCGAAATCATATGTGAGAACGGTGGAAGTGTTCAGAACGCTGGTCAACTGATCAACCCAGTTTAATCCATTGGCTGTCGTTTGTCCAGGCAGGGCGGGATTTCCCAGAGGGTTGCCAGCTGTAGGCAAGTCACCACCAGGCCAGAAGCCAACAGTAGAGTATGAATCACCACTAGAAAAAGCGGTTAGCAATGGCATTAACAGCGCGAGAGGAGAAGAAACTCACAAAACAACAAGATTCTTGGCAGATAGAGCTCTCGCCTGAACAGGGGTTGCTGAGGTCAGAGACAGTCCAGCTGTCAAACTCAAAAAGTGGAGAAAGAGTCTCATGGTGAATATATACACGAGGAAGAGAACGAGAAAGGAATGGCAAAAGCAAAGAAACAATATAATTAAAGTTGACAGAGGCTCTTGCGCATTTTAAAACCTCCTTCAGATCGTCTAATCTGTCAGTAGATTACAGGGCTCGGGACGTTTCAGGATCTGCGTTCCGATTGGTGGAAACGAGTTGGACAGCATGTACGGAGGAATGTTCTTGTCATGTTTCTCTGCTAATTAACGTTGACGTAATTACTTGTGTGTTGCGCTTATCGCATAAGACTATACCGTACTCATACTGAGCTTCATATCTTATATGCCGCTGCAGAAGAATTCGGAAGACAGAGGAACACAAATCGAGAAATTGTCTGTGATTGGCCAGAGATTGCTGACGTGAGCAGACAAGTGGGTACACCTCATCATGTCTCTCTACCTGGCTTCTCGTCCTCTCCTCCACCATAGGTGCAAGAAGTCATCTCACGCTTTTGACAATGCCAGATCGAACAATGCGAAGCAGAAGAGATGGCGACACATACTTTGAAGCCAAGAAGGCGTCCGACCTCGAAAGGGCTAAAAAATGGTCAGAGACGGAGGTCTCCAGGCGCGTTAGGGACAAGACCGAATGGTGGATGTTTCTCATACCTAACAAGGAGCTCAAGATGAGAATACCAGTTCCCGAACGCGGTTATGCTATCTCACCGTCATATTTCTGCACTGAAAACCTAAGCTTTGATGCTTTTAAACTTCTATGCAACTCTATTGAGAGCGTCACGATAGAGTCGCTTAGCCAAGGACAGTCTCAGATGAAACCCAAGCGCGCCAAGACCCCTCTGGAGAGGCTCCCTGCTGAAATTATTAGCATGGTATTTGCGCTACTTGACGTAGAAGACTTTATGGCTATGGGCATGAGCTCGCAGACTCTTTGGAATTGCGCTATCTCATGGGCGGAAAACGGCTACCTTCTATGGAGAAAATCATATTCCTGGGCCGGCAGTCCGCTGATCTGCGTGGGCTCAAATCTCACAACACTTCCATTTTCTCTATACGAAATGCTTCCTGAGACAGTTCCGGATGAAGATGCAGGAGAAAGTCGTCATGTGCGATCACTCACTCGACCAAAAATGTGGTACGAAGAGGTGACAGCCCGTTGCGCGAAGACACCTTTCCCATATGATGATGAATATCCAGCGGCATTTTTGAAACATATCGGCTCAGCTGGTATTCCTGAAAGTCTTCACGGTCCCATGAAAGCTCGTTTACCAACCTTCAGCATCGAGCTGGGCAGCAAGTGGTATTTGCGAAATCTCAAACAAAAAGAGTACATACAGATGGAAGGAATAATTGCAGAGGATGGAGAAGTCACAGTTGCATTCCTAGGCCACAAGTGGCTCACTTTGGATATACTTCTACTATGGCTGATTAGCTGGAGAGGCGATGAGAGGGTAAACGCCTGGACCTGGGAAACCATCGAGACATTCCAGGGGATGTCGGATCTCAAACTTGAAGATACATGGATGGATCCAACATATGGACCTCTTGACGACTCTTTCTGGCCAATTTGGCATGGTCCCTGGGCTGGAGACAGCCTTGATGTTGTCACTGAGCGAGAGTTGGATATAACTTGGACTGATCGGACCAGCAACATACATACGCTTGCCCCGAAAATGCGACGACTTTTCTACGGGCTTTCTCTAGCAGAATTTGGTGGTGATCGCCGAGAGTATTGGGAAGAGATATTTAAACAAAGTGGGGAGTCTTTTGAGGTGCGCTTCAGGGAGTATATCTCCAACACGGAGTATACAGTGCGAACCGTCAGGAAACCATAAGATTCTAAGAGACATCTCGCCGATAGCCCTGATGTTTCCATCTTGATGTACCATTCAATAACCACCGTTGTAGTGAGAAAAGCAGTTCTATTCACAATCATATCCATCAAAAGAATTCCATCACATTGCCCTGACTAACGCTTTTCCCTGAGTTGATATCCGCCTTGAATGTTGAGCCTTCCTGCTCATAATTGCGCAGCGGTTGAGATGATGAGACTCGCATTTTGTTTCCCTGATCGACGCCTTCCTTCGTTTCTATTGTCCCACTGTAATTCGACCCATGCGCCTTTGCCACCTGAGGTTGAGAAATTGAAGACTTAGGAGGTCTATCAGTCTGTATATACCGCTCCAAGATAGCTTTCGATGTTGCAGCGGCCATTGCAGCTGCATAGTCCTGCCAGTCCTTAGTCTTTTCTCTGTCTGCAAAGTCGGATACGCCTTTGACAATGATGCAAGGCAGTTCTTGCCATAAACCAGCGCTCTCCATTTCGAACGCGATAACGCCTTCAGCTTTGGCGATCCGATCACGATGCTCTGCAGAACGCATGACTGTGTCTCCGGATGCCATGGGTCCGAAGTGTATGGCAGGCGAGGGAATCTCGGATGTATCTTCATCGACTTGGTTCCCCAGAATCTGCCTATCGTCCACGTCTTCTGGCTTCCTGTACCTTCCAGCTTGCCCATTGCTAGCAGCAGCCACTTGTAGCTCGCCAAAAAAGACTTTTGTCCTTTTTAGAAGACGACGTCTCCCAAAAAAGGTCTTTAGAGTGTCGATCAGGTTCACTACATCTAGGGGCGCGGAACCAGAATTGCAATCTGAGGTTTTCTTGCGAATGAATTCATGGTCAATTTGACGGCCAAAATCGTATTGAACCATGGTGTCGCTGATAACCACGTCCCCAAGGCGAACTCTTTTTTGACCGATCAGGGGAATACCGCCGCAAACCCCTATTAGGATCGCAAGACGAACATTTGGGTAACTTGATCGCAGATCAGTGGCGGCGGTAGCGGCGTTGACCTTTCCCATTCCGAGTAATGCGATCACAGTATTATGTCTTCCAACACGGCCGGTATAATACGTGTTGCGGTCTTCAGATGTCTTTCCATATCGATCGCCTTCCTCATCCCAAAACTCGTTGACTACCATGCAAACCGCGTCGAACTCGAGTGGGAGGGCGCAAACCAGAGCAATCTCGAATTCTTCACGCTTTGCAGGATGCTGTTGCCCGGTCATGTTGGGTGGCCAACTATCTTGGATAATTATTGGAATGGTTGGAGGAAAAGAACAAAACAACAGTTCCTTTCTCCTGTTTTGTTTCTATATAGGAATGCTAGCTCAAAGACACTGGCAGTAGAACCAAGCGAATGTATTGGCTTGCAAACGCCAAGCTGCGGCTGAAGTCAGGCATTCAAACAGCAGCCAATATTCTGTTTCACGTCTGGCCGTTGTGGAGCACCCAGGCCTCCAGAAAGCGCCAACTTCACTGCGGGCAGTCGCCTGGTTGGCTCCAAATATCCGAGCCTAATCGTGGATTTTGCCTGGCGGCCATGCAGCCGTCGCGCGCATAGGCGGGAGAAACTGTGTCGAGGAACACCACGATGGAATGTTTACCGAAGTGAATGCTAGCTGTTGGTAACTTGTTATTGTAGTTTTTTAGGCAAGATTACGCAAAGACGAGTCGAGTGAAATACGTGCGATTGTATCACCCCTGCTTGAAATGTACATACTTCCTTCTCATTTGAGACATGGTTGGATGGGCTGAGCTGGATAATAACCAATTGAGATACAGGGCAGCCCTCCCCTACAGGGGGCTTGAAAATACTGCCCCCTATAGCTGAGTTGTGCGGACAGTCAGACTTTTCTTTGCTAAATCATCGAGCAGCTGCGAGGAATTCTTACTCTTCTCTGGCTTCTGACTCACACATCTACTACGTGATACCTATATTGTGAATATTTTTAACGAGGTTATCCGTTACGATTATGTCACGGCCACCAGACCTACGCCAAGGCGGGTCCGAGTTTGCGGGCAACGTCCGGGGACATCATGTCGACCTAGGCAACAAGTTATTGACCCAGAGAGACAAAGCTCACACAATCAACCACAATTACTATGCACCCACCTCAGAATACGAACATCGAGGGGAAAAGCGAAAATGTGAAGTCGAGGAATGTATGCATCTTTCCCTTTTTTGCCATTTGAGATGTTCGTTTTGAACGGGTTTTCAGATTCAATGGGGCTTCAGGCTGAAACACAATTCCTTTGGACCAGCAGGTGATATTCAACAAACGTCCGGGTATGAGAGATTGTTAAAATCTTTGGACTTTCCACAAATGGATTCTCGGCATGAGAACATTCGAAAAGCGCACGCCAAAACATGCAAATGGATTCTGAAAAGACCCGAATACCTTGACTGGTTGGACTCCCGCAAAATCCAAGAGCATCATGGCTTCTTCTGGATCAAAGGTAAACCTGGTGCAGGAAAATCCACGATGATGAAGTTCATTCTCAGCCATGCTCGGAGAAAAATGAAAAATAAGATGATCGTCTCGTTCTTTTTCAGCGCTCGAGGACAGAGTCTGGAGAAGTCCACTATCGGCATGTACAGATCACTATTACGACAGCTCCTCGAGAAGATTCCCTGGCCCAAGAATGTTCTTCACTCTCAACGGGTATCCAGCATTTACGAGGGCCATGAATGGGGCATTGAAGAATTGAGATCACTCTTCGAAGATGTCGTACAGAGTGTTGAAAATATTTCGCTCGTTGTCTTTGTTGACGCTCTGGATGAGTGTAACGAGAACGACGTCCGCGACATGGTCACGTCCTTTAAGAATTTGGGAAGAACCAACTTTTCCGCAGATGCCACATTACAGGTTTGCTTTGCAAGCAGGCACTATCCTGAAATCACTATGTCCAAGAAAATCGAGCTTATCCTTGAACGCCAAGAAGGGCATGAGGAGGACATCACCTCTTATTTGGACAGCGAGTTGGAAATTGGAAACAGTAAGCTCGCCAACGATATTCGTCTTCAGCTCAAAGAGAAAGCATCAGGAGTCTTTATGTGGGTCGTTCTCGTGACAGGTATCCTCCAGAGAAAGTACGACCAGGGGCGCATTCACGCACTGAAACAAACACTCGGAGAGATTCCGGGGAATCTACACGAGCTTTTCCGAGATATTCTTACAAGAGACGATGAGAACAAAGATGAACTGCTCTTGTGCATCCAGTGAATACTCTTCGCAAGACAGCCACTGAGGCCAGAGCAGCTCTATTTCGCTATTCGCTCGGAAACCGACCAAATAATCTACCAATGGGATCGTGACGAGATCCCAGAAGACATAATCGGGAGGTTTATTCTTAACTCGTCGAAAGGTCTCGCCGAGGTTACTAGATCAAAGAAAGACCCTACAGTTCAGTTCATTCATGAGTCAGTCAGGGACTTCCTTCTTAAAGACAACGGACTCAAAGATGTTTTGATGGAGTCCATCGGCGACCTTCAAGCCAAGAGCCATGAGAGATTAAAGAGGTGCTGTTTCGACTATATGAAAGATTACACTGTTAATCATAGCTCGAATGTGCATTACCTTAAGGGAACGAAGGAGGAAGTTACGAAATCTCGTGAGACAGCAGATAGAGAGTTCCCCTTTCTCAAGTATGCTGTCCAGAATGTTCTCTATCATGCCGATGCGGCGGAGAAAGGGAATATCAGCCAACTTGGTTTCCTAGCAAGCTTCCCGCTTGCTGATTGGATCGACCACAATAACCTCTTTGAGACAATGGAAGTCCGCCGATACACACCAGAAGCGAGTCTGCTATATGTTCTGGCGGAGCATAATCTGGGAAGTCTTATTGAGAACCACGAAAGTAATCAGTCTTGCTTTGATATTGAGAATGAGCGCTATGGCGCTCCTGTTCTTGCCGCAATGGCTACTGGCAGCCGTCTAACAGTCTGGAGGCTTTTGGAGAGAGACGTGAAGGGTGAGCCTCCAGATTCACGTTTAAGGGCCTTGTGTGATGAGTTCCTCCAGTCGCAGAACACATTTGGACTTGGGCGCAACTTCAAATTCTCAAAAAAACGAGGTCTTCTCTGTTATATTCTCGAAGGTGGAGACGGCATCCTTGCGACTTTTGCCTTAACCTCGCGCAAAGCCGTTACTGATGTCAAGTTCAGAACTGCAAATGGACTGACAGCTCTCTCACTTGTCCATCATGTCGAAAGACCTTGTCGCCTAGTTATACAGACTCTGCTTGACAGGGGAGCCGATATTGAAGCTAGAGACAAAGATGGCTGGACACCACTTCTTTGGGCTGCGGCATGCGGCAACGTGGCTGTTGCAAAAATATTGCTAGCAGAAGACGCCGTTGTCGACGCCACAGATGATAACGGCCGGACGCCGCTTTGCTGGGCTGCGAGGATGGATAGAACGAGTATCGTTGCGTTGCTCCTTTCAGAAGGTGCCAATATCGAGTCTGCAGATAAAGAGGGCCGGACACCTCTTTTCCATGCCATCGACTTTGGTTCAGATACTACTGTACGCCTCCTAATTTCATCAGGCGCTAATATTGAAGCAGAGGATAGGGATGGACTTACCCCTCTATTTATTGCTATTCCCCACAGTGCTGCAATCGTGCTGACTCTTCTTGACCATGGGGCTATTATTGACAAGGCAAAAAATGATGGAGTAACGCCGTTAATGCTATCTGCAACTCTGTATGCTCAGACAGTATTGGAGTTGCTTGTTAATCGGGGTGCAGACATTGATAAAGTCGACAATCGCGGGTACACAGCATTATTACATGCATCAAAATCGGGGCCCATAGAGGCTCTATGTTTTCTCATTGTTCAAGGAGCTAATGTTCATGCTACTGATCCTACCAATGGGCGTTCCGTCCTGTCGTATGTCAGTACACATTATGGCCCAAATACAGATACTGTGAAACTACTTGTTGAACGGGGGGCGCTTGTTGAGAAACCTTGTGCAGCTGGGCGGACTCCTTTATCATATGCTGCTCAATGTGCCTTATATCCTGAGGTTGTAGAAGCACTCTTAAGTAAGGGAGCAGTGGTCGATGCGGCAGATAAGAAAAGCTGGACGCCTCTTTCATATGCCACTGTTAGATGTAACAGCCGTATCACAAAATTACTGTTGGACCGTGGCGCGGATCCCAATGTACAAGACATCGACGGCCGAACGCCACTATCCCATGCTGCCTCAAATCCGAGAGATGAAGTTTGTGTGCAATTGCTTCTTGCACACGGCGCAGATTCAAGCAAATCAGATAACAAGGGTCGGGCCCCGTTGGAACACGCCACTTTCGAGCCCATAAAAAAACTTTTGGAAGGGTAACAGATAGGTTGATTTTTAAGAATCTTTATAATAGAGCCGTGAACATTTGCTTTATAGATTTAAGTAATTACCATTTATCTTTACCATTATAGCAGAAGAAATACTTTACGTCCAGGCACTTAGCCTCTGTTCTTTTGGGCTCCTTCCTCTTCATAATCACTTTATCAATGGAAGCCTCAGTCCCAGTCATGGCAAGCTCTTTTTCGCTACCTAGCAAGTATTCTTCGACAACATAAACATCGAGTCAGATTGCCTTAGGAGCTATTCAGGCAAGACAATCAAGTTACTTGGGTCACCATTTCGGTCTTCGTTCATAGTTCGTATTTTCTTAAAGGCGGCTGCGCCCTGCGATTGTTCTGGAAAACGTTCTTTAGATTCAGGATCTCAAATGAAATGTTTCATTCTGTAGACGGCATACCAAAACTACGCCTAACGCATCCGGTCAGCGATCTAAGGCCATTAGATAGATGATATTGACGAAAGCATTGCTTATGAATAGAAAGAAAATGGTTACCAGCTGCGCATCGGCCACTCCGTGGCACAGCAGGTTGCTTCGTCGTGCTCAAAAGTTGCGCAATACAACGTGGCTGACCTTCATCCGGAGGACCTTCCACATATGGAAAGGGCTGCGGCTGCCTCCACATTTTACATCCTATCAGATGTACTAACCACCAGCTGAGACACCATGTTATGCAGTTGGTTGATAACTTGCATGGGTCAACCAACAAACAGGTCAAAGCGAGCAAGTGAAAGAGGAAACCTGTCCAATCTCTGGGAAGGAAACCTCTGCAGCGGAAGCGGCTCCGACATCCGTCCGCTGGGGGCTGAGAACGTGGTCTGAGCCCCTGAGGGCCGTGGTTGGCGGCCTTATATAGAGCCTATGCAGTTTGTAGCTTGCATCTTCTCACAACCGATATTCCCTCATACTTTCTCATCGTCACTTCGAAAACATGCCTTGGCACCGCTATGCACTTGGTCAAAAGAACATCTTCTACGATGACAACCCTGATGGCGTGTTCCCACCACACGTGCAGCGCATGCAAAGGTCAATCACGGACTTTGCCTGCGTAGCTAATGGAGAAGGCCCGGTCCCTGCACTTATTTCTGATTCGAACTTGAATCCCTTCCTACGTGGCGCAGATCCCGACCCTACGTTGAAAATAGCGGAGAAGGCTCTTAACGAAGTTCGCAGCATAGTTGGCGCTAAATACACCGAGCCGAAATGGCAAAGATTCTACGAGACATATTTTTTTGAGAAGTTTGATGATTCTCTTTCATTGTCCAAGGATGATCCTAGAAGGTAAAGTGGTTGTCATTTTGTTTTGGAGGCGAGTCCTAATGGCATGTTCAAGGGTTTCGCGCAGCAAATATTACTACGATGCGGTTAAAAGGTATTCATATTCTCTCTCTACTCACTGCTTCTATCTAAAAGATTACTCAGACATACTGATAAATCCTGGGACCTGTTTGAGAAGGACAAACCGGCTGGAACAGGTTCATTCTCCAGCTACAGCTGCCCAAGGCCTGATCAGGCCTTCTTTCTTCCTATCTATCACCAACAGGATCAGATAGGCGTTCCTAGGGTAGTGGACCCCAATGCCCGCCAGTGGAATCAGTTCCAAGCGCCATCGGCCATGGAGCCGTTTACGTGGTCAACGCTCAAAGAGCTTCACAAATTTGGTCTGAAATCGACACCGTTTAATATTTTTCAGAGCCAAGCACGGGAAGCCTATCTCGCATGCTATCCGTGGCTAGTAGTGGAGCACAAAAGGGAGAGCAAACAGGGCGATATGCTTGTTCGGGATGTGAGTTGTCAAGCTGCCAATTCGGCCGCCTGTGCCGTGAATCTGATTCGACACACGGCTCAATATGCTGCCAAACTACCCAATCATGCGCACATCTCTCCGATACCTGTTGTCACCACAGTGGGGCCTAGTGTCACTGTATGGCTTATGTACTATGCTGAAAACTTCGATGCGCCATGCGAGCGCGAAAGGACTGCAGAGGTCACGACGAAGAACCGTAAAAAAGGATACGTAAGTTCATATACTATTTATAATTTCCATATCTCAAAGCTGATGTCGATAGATCATGCGTAAAATCTGGAACGGTACTCTGACCAACCTTGCCGACATTGTCAAGTTTCAAATGATTATTGATAACGCGCATATCTGGGCTACACGAGTCTTTAAGCCATTGATCGCTTCATACATTGAACAATGGCAATATAGACATATTGAATCAGATGTTGACCCAGTGTCCGATCAGCTGCTGTTTAGCCAGTCGGAACTCCGCCGCCAAAAGACCATTGAACGGCGAAATGTTGTTCTTCCTATAGTGAAAGAATTGTTGGAAGATCAAGCCGCAATGGACGATGACGACATGGACCATACGAAAGTGACTCCTCTACTTCTTGGATTGCTTATGCACCAAATTTGTTCGTCTGAGAGGCAGTTCTTATCAGACGAAGTCGAACGGGTCGTGTCTCAAAGATTGCAGGGACTCTCTTTGAGTCCCCCGTTGAGAGGATCAGTCCCCAGAATGCAATATGAATACCGCCGAAACGAGAGCATCATGGCTCGAGTATCTCCAACCAGTCATTCTGTACTTGTGGAATCATCTGTCAGCTCGCAAAGAACTACGCAAAGTCCGATACCTGATAACAATGACCCAAGGGACTTGGACTACCAGCCATCGCAAAGCCTTCCACCTCCCGCTTCATCGAACCGTTACTTGGGTCGCCACGTCTCGGATGTGGAGGTTACAGAGGGCCCGTCTTCCGGATCTGAGTTTGGAGACAGTACACTACTCTGGAAGAGTTCAGCAGAACCTTTGACACCACAACGTAGAACAAACGGAAATCGCGTACCCAGAAGATCTAGCAAGTCTTCACGAGAACGCGCGTCCCTCTCTGAGAACTCAGACGAAGGAACGCCGAGAGCGAGTACCGCGAGGAATCTCGCTCCGATCAACTTTGCCACTGGGAGTGCACGCTCGCCGAGACAAAGTCTGGGCCGTGATATATCAACGGGTGATGCACCTTCTGGCTCATCTGACTTCGCTGGTCAACCACCGCCTGATGGGCGCACATGGTCTCCTGGACAGAGGTTAGGCCAGCCAAGGCCCCCAAGATCTCCACGGCCTCGCAGCACTAGAGCGGGTTCTGGCGAGAAGAGGGAATCTCGGATTACCATTGACTTGATAGAGGATAGCCAAGAGGACACTTCATTAGCGTTGGACGAGTGAAACAATTTTAGAGTTATCGTATGAGTCATCAAGGTCTCAAACTGAAGGAATACCAAGACTAGTTAAATCGCCCTATCTATCTGTATCATTAGTGTCCTCTAGCGGCAATTCAGAAAACACCGAACTTCCGATCTTTCTGCGATACCCTCTTTATACAGCTGGTGATACGTTACACAGAGGGTCTGCTGACAGTACTAGTGTCATAATTACTTGTTTGGGATGGACTAAATGCTGACAATGAACTATCATTTGCATCAATGTGTGTCGCACAGAACATGCACTCGCCATTGCTACAGCGTCCCTACGGCTCCAACGGAACTCACCAAGCCTTGGAAGATCTATTTATCTACACATCTTTTGCACTTTTTCCAGGAAGATCTGGACCTGGTCTATTAATTATCTTTCGTACTTGACTCTTCTAAACAGTGAAACCTAGCGATCGAATCCACTATCATTCCTGTTAGACAAAGCTATGGAGGCTGGTCATGTGGCGATGCAAGGTGGAGGGTACTACAATGAGCACAGTGATCTTCAAGGGCTAGCTATTGACAAATCTCTAGCCCTTCTTTCCCCTGCCTACCATCAAGGTAATTAAATCTCAGTCACAGCTCGCCCTGATTACATGAGCTATTCTGAAGCTGATTACTGTCCTAGGCTCCTCGATTACCCTGGCAGATTATGGCTCCTCTGAGGGCGGAAACTCGTACGCCATTCAGATCGTCCGACTGTAGAAGCAACTAACGTTTGGGTATTAGCATCGGCCTTTTCTCGAAGTATCTTGAGACAGTACCTTCCCTCTCGTCCGCCACTTTGGTCTTCAACGATACACCATTCAATGATTTCTTAAGCCTTTCATCAACCATTGATTCCAACATGGACAAACTTTCACTGGGCGGAAAGTTGGAAATACATCCTCTTATGTCGCCAAGATCATACTTTGAACAAATCTTTCCTGATGGTTCCGTTGATGCAGGCTTTAGCTTTACATGTCTGCACTGGCTGAGCATCATGCCAGATGAGTCCGCGACCACGTCTACGTTATCAGCTGTAGCACATCAAGACTTTGTTGCTTTTCTCTCAGTACGCCACAAAGAGATCCGCCCAAAAGGTACCTTGACCTTGTGCATCCCTGGCGATGGAACTATCAGCGTTTTGCCGATCTTTAAATGCCTGGAAACTACTGTTCGTAGTCTTTACGATCGTTATCATGTCAATCCATTGATTGCTGCTCGCTTGCCCATGTACTTTCGAACAGTGGACGAGACTCTGGCATCCATCAGTGCTGTTGGCAAGCAATGGCGTCTCAAGAGCCATACTACCATACCACTCATGCACACATCATGGTCGCCAGATGCGGAAAAGGCAGATTCCCACGCCGACAAACTGACTGCTCGAGAGAAGTATGCGGATGGCGTCACTGGATTCGCGCTGGCAGCATGCTCACAGTTCTTTATCGATGACCTGAAACCCAAAAATGAACATGGAAGTTCCCCCAAAGATAATAAGGCTAAGTTCATGAAGGATTTGTTTTCTGAATTTAAGAAAGAGTTTTTGCGTTCTCATTGCGAAGATAAGGTTGGATTTACATATATGCTCTTGGAGCTTGAAAGATTCTGAAACGCAGATTTACGGCTCGGGAGAGAGTTTTGGTGATTTGAAGTTTCTGGTTTGGTGAATGAAATCGAGAATATTATTTGCAAACCTGTGCGTGGCTAACAGGCTGATATTTACGTTGCTACTGGGCTAGAGTGAGAAACCCAACTTTAACCATGTGGCTTGTTTTCTCTTTGTCGCATGCCCGTTCAAAGTGAGAAGCATCGAAATGAATATTGGTGAGACAACAGATGATCCTGTGCCGGGTGTTTTGCCATCTGGTTGCTTCCTATAGGCGAATGATGCATATGTTCGGCCTCCCACATGCATTAGTGAACATTGACACGTAGAATGTTGATAAACTTGGAGTTCCCATTGGTTGTGGCTTTGAGGCCAGAAGTCACAACCAACAGCAATGCATTCCCAGATGCAAGCCCGTTCGCCAAGGCTTTAGCCGTCTCCTTAACTTTAAGTCAACATGTAGGTAACAAAGCATATTTAGGTGTCTCACCCTCGCCCTCCTCTGGATGCCATTTCTCAACACATGCACCATCCAGATATTATACAATTTCGTGATCATGACTGAGCTTGCGACAAGCCATGACCCATTTGGAATCGCTGTCAGCGAAAAACATGCTTTCGACACGTTTGATAGCATTTCCCCCCCGGCTTGCCCTGTTGCACCGGATTACGAGCCCAGCGCAGTAAGTATCGAGAAATCGTTGCCAAAAAAAGACAAGAAAAGGAAGAAGAAAGCGAAAATGCTTGCAAGAGTCGAAGAGGAACCACTACCCGAAGCAGCACCTGAACCAGTACCTGAACTGGAACCTGAACCGGAACCTGAACCGGAACCTGAACCGGAACCTGAACCGACAGCTGAACCAGTGCCTGAGGATGCACCAGTGGAAGATGAAGCACCAGAGGCAGAGGAGGCCATGGAATTTGCTATGGTGGGGAATACCAATGGTAGTAAGTTAGTCCCGTGGTACCCTAGGCATATTGTTGACGGAACTTGAGCAGCAGACGAGCCCGAAATACCACCAACTGAGCCCGAAGAACCAAAACTATCCATCTATCTCCCCTTCAGTGCCCAACATAGACTCATGGTTTATCTACAACAAAGCCTTGAGCAAACTTGCTTCCGCTTTGGTCAGCGATACATGCCCGATGTTCTTGACTCACAAGGCTGGGACTGTCCTGAGGCAGTAGAGTTGAGCAGCTGGATGGAATCATTGCATTTCACACGCTATATCAGAGAGAACCTGCCCGACAAACAGGATCACTTTCGTCTCCTGGAGTCGATCTCAAACATCCGCGACTACGCTGTTAGTCGTACTCGAGTTGACTGCGTTCATTCGGCGAAGTTGATCTCTGATGCTTCTCAAATGGCGCGTATTCTTGGAGAAGAGGATTCAGCGAGGGTGACAGAAAAGCTTCAAAGGCACTTAATCGAAACGGCAAAATGGTTAGCCGAAGAAACTGAGAGAATACAAATGAGGTATGACACAAAGATGGATGCGATTGCCGCTGCACGAGCGAAGCTGGATGCTCTAGAAGATGCAGCAAAGGCAGAGCTTGACAAGAGAATATCAGACCATCAGGCTGTCGCTCGCAGCAAGATAATGGTGTCTGTTCATGAAGCCGAGGCCTCGGCTGAGGCGGAAGCCCTTCCGGATTATTCGGCCCCGGTATCAAGTCTTGGCTGGGTCAATAATCTCGAACGAAGTTTGACGCTGGGAGACGATACTGAAGGGACAATTTTGGGTTAGCAACATGATGAGATCTCGTTTTCTAGGCTGGGTTTTCCGTCAGGCATTGTAATGTTGGATCAAGTTCATCAGTCATTCGTTTTTCTAGATAACAGAGATTCCCTTGTCCGTCTCAGAGTGAAGCCCAGCTGTTCGTCGTATGGAAAAGCGCATTATGATTATTCAGCACGAATTCTCGATCTGGGTCCTCAGCATAAACTCCCAGCAGACCAGGCAGGGCTGAATATCCAATCGCTTGGGGTCTCCAAGTGGCGATCAGAGCAGCTCATTGCTCCAAAAACGATTTCATCGGGTCACTTATTCATGCGTCCCGATTTTAGTGCCAGAAGTGGGTTAATTGTTGCACCGGGACGGAGTTGTTTCTTGAATAGGCGGTCTATCGTCGCTCCATGAGTGGAGATATCGTGATGCCTCGGCACGGAGGGACTCCACTCATGTTACAGCCGGCATTTCGAGCGATTATATATCCATTGGAACTTGCTGGAATACTGTGCTTCTAGAAATATTAAATATCTAGTGATCCTTCGTCTCTTTTTCAGCTCATTACAACACTTCCAACGTCTCACCACCAATTCCTCTACAGTATCCTCCACAATGTTCACCGTCATCATCCAGTACCCCTCCGGTCACGACTTCGACCTCGACTACTATGTCAAGACACATATGCCTCTCGTTGAGAAGTAAGTTCGCATTGCAAATTTCTTGAGAACAGAAATATCTAACAACCAATAGGCTCTGGAAGCCCCACGGCCTCGTGAGTGGAGAGGTTATTAAGCTGAGTGGAGACGGCCCATTCCAAATCTACTCTATCCTGAGATGGGATAGCCCCGCTTCGTTCCAGAAGGCCATGACTTTGGAGGAGACAAAGACTATCAAGGATGATGTCAAGAACTTCACCACTGCCGTGTCAACACATGTTATCGGTGAGACTGTCGCTCAGGCTTAATCGATGTATTATCAACATGCAAATTGGTTACAACCCATCTCGAATAGTATTATAAGACAAAAACAAAAGAGCATTTTGTACCACAACAGAAACAGTTCCATTAGGTAAAAATAGTTTCAGGGCAACCTTTCCAAATTCCAGGAATTAGAAATATCTGCAGCCGTAGCTTTTGTACATTATTCGGGCTTGGCATTGAGCTGCCATCTCATTCTTCCAGCATTCAAATCCTCATCCGATCCCTTCATAACCTTCACCCACTCAAAATCACCTTTTTGGACATACATGACAGAGGCATCCTACTTTCATGTCAGAATCAGCTCAACTATGTTATGAACGAAACGTCCACGTACCTTTCCCAGAGTGAGTAGCAGTGTATTCTCAAAGTAATGAGGAATGTATTTCTCCTTAGCCAAATCACCCTTGATAAGACGAAGAATATTTTTGACTACTATCTCAGCTTGCATCATAGCAGCACGAGCCTGCTTGGCGCCACCACAGTGAGCCACGTCGCCGATCGCAAACATGTTCTGTCTGGAGGATGGTAGATGTTCGACTTGAAGGGTCGATGCAACCAATATTTCGCCGCTAGGGGCAATACTCTTTGGCGAGTACGAGCCGAGTAATTCTGAGCGAGGGCGTAAGCCAGTACAGGGGATCTATGTAATGTTATTAGACCTGAAGAGAAGAAATACTCCATGAAACTCACCACTAGGTCAAAAGTCTTGGTTTCGCTATTTGCAAACGTGAGATTTGTCTCGCGCACGCTCTGACCAGCATCATTCTCGAAAGCGGGCCGTTCGCCTAGAATGACTTCGATATCTTGGCTCCGGAGCACTGACACAACATGTTCATGGAGCTTTGGACCAAATCTCGGGAGCAATTGGTCTCTGGAATGAATAAGCGTGACCTGTCTGTCGGGGTATTTCTCCTTGATCTCAGTGACAAGTTCAACACCAACTGCCCCCCCTCCGATGACCGCAACCCTATCTGCTTTCTCGATGCGTTGTTGAAATCCTCGGAGCTCTTTAATTCCGTCATCTTTACTCCGTGCAAGCAAGCGAGCTGGAGCTGACTGCGCGGCACCTGTTGCAATGACCAGATAGTCATAGACCACCGATACGCCGCCGACAGTGTAAACATGTGTATCGGTCACATCAGCAGCTTCGTCGCAGATTTGATGCAGGATGCCTTCTGGAGCACCTGCAGCGATGTTGTCGTAAGGAATAAACGCGTGGTGCTCTCGTCCAGAAAACACGGCATTGCGGGGGAATCCAAAGGCATAATTGAAGTGAGTATGTTTCTCAATCAAAACGACGCGATAGCCGGAGGGTAGTGTGTGAGCTAAGCGCTGAGCAAGCTGGCATCCTGCAAATGAACCCCCCACAACGATTACATTGCGAGGATCCGGTGATGCGCGGTATGTGTATTTGTGCACGATTGACTTCCCTTTGTCGATGCCTAAACGCGTGAGATGGGAAAGGATCTCTTTGATGATATCCAGATAAAGACCCAGTTGTTGGAGATTCATGGCGTCGATCTGGGTGGATGGAGGGGCAGAATGCAACAATAAGGAGAGGTTCCAGTTCCACAAAAGATAATATGCGAGATGATCAGATAAGATCGTTTTTAAAGAAGAATTTTCGGACATAAGCAGAGTCCGCGGGCCTCCGATTGTTACGCCGAGTCCGCGGATCAACTGCGGAGAATTCGTTAGATAAACCGGACCGGCGGTTATAATCGCTACGTCTCCGAGATCGGTCAAGCTCAGCAGGCAATATCCCGCATTGTATCCGTCCTTGAGTCTTCAACAGGTTTACACATTGAAGCGATATTCCGACAGAAAAAGACATTCCCTCAATTAGTCAACTTATACCTGCGGAAAAGCAGCGAAATATATCATGTTTAGTGTCGTTGCATTTAAGTACAAACCAACAAATCATTCACCATGCTTCACCGAATTCAATACACCAACATATAGTCGGACATCGGACAATTCGTAAACGAGCTGAAAACGGTCCCTCGAATCAAAACACCCAAAGACGCGACAGCCCACCTACGCCACCTGACTCAACCGTATTACGGCTACTGCGCCTAGACCCTGATGCTACCGAATCTTCGTAGTCGGAAAAACTCGGCAGATGGTCTTCTGGAGGCGGTTGGATCCAATCTGTACTGCGTTCTGCTTCAGGTCTACCCAAGATAGTAATCGGATCTTCGCCGGAAATCTCAAAGTTCTTCCCAGCGACTTCAATTGTCATTTCCCACTTAAGACGATGTGTGTGCCGGATGTTGAACGTTTGAAAGGATGCATATAAGTCCTGACTTCGCTCAAGATGAAGATCGATCTTGGTTCCAATATCGAGCAATTCAGGTGAGCGAACTTCAGATTCTGGAAGACTGCCACCAGTAGGTAGTTCTTCTGTGGCCGATAGCTTCCACGGTATGTACAGGCTGTCGCCATATCGACGATATGCATCTTCAGCCTGGAGATTTATCCGCGTTTGGCACTCAGCCTCACGCACGCCCTTCCCTTTTGGACACTTAATCTCAGTCTTGGCAACGACGTTCATGAATACGCGAGTAACCCGAATCGGATGAGGCTCATTTTGTTGGTCCTCGTGATCCAGGGTACGGAGTGGAACAGCCCATGCAAGAAATGGCATCGGGTCGGAACTCTCGATTTCTAATACTGTTGGTGTTTGAACCTCTATACTGAGCACCATGGTAGTGTCTCCTTGGACAGCAACAGTATGCCGTGATATGTGAAGATTAGGTCGGTTTTCCAAAGGCTCTGCATTGATGTGAAGCATTCTGAAGGGCAGTATTGCATCTGTTGCAGCACCAGAGCCTCGTGAGGCAGTATGTATCTCTGCTTGCAAATAATACTCCACAAATGCCGACATGCCGGACATGTACTCATAGCGGTCTACTTGGAATGTCGGAGGTAGGAGTTGGTATGCAATCCCCTCCATATTGGTAGATAAATAGCTCTGATCCGGACCTGTCAATGATCGCAGTACAGACAAATTGAGATGGTGAGGAGTTTCAATCGAAAAGGGCCATGATTGTTCTCCACCGTCGACAGTTATGTGAAGGGGACCTTCAAAGATTGTTTGCGAATACTGCTCTGGTTTGAGAAGATCGAAACGCCCGCGATATGTAGAGGTCAGATGTCCACGTCTTGCCACCATTCTTGACTTGCTTCGGGCATGCAAGGTTATGTTGATGGTAGCAGAAGGAGCGACAATATGGCTGCTTCGAGATACGCGACCTGTGATTCTTTCGCCAGGCAGATATGTGTGATCTGGGCGATCAAGAATGATACTGAGCTCATGGCTTTTCTTAGCAGCGGTTTGCGGCATTTGGGGCGAATTCTGTTGTCCAGCGATGACTTTCAGAATCAAAATAACCGCCCTTCATGTGCGATTGTTCTTTTTTATGACGACAGCCGGATGGTCATTTGTCTCATGCCTCTGCTGTTGTCAGACGCGGAGCATTGTTATTCCCGGGGGTTATTCGTATCAATTCCTATTTTGGGCATCCGCATACGTCATAGTCCGCCTCGATTACCCTGAAGCCTAATCTGTAATCTTAAACGGGTATCCATCCCGAGCAACACGATATTGAAACAAAGGCTATTTCTCGTGTGCATCAATTCAGCTAGCAACCCGAATTTACATACTCGCCTAACTTTGCACCCTAGGGCAAATTCAGCCTCTTAGAGCTCGAGCAGAGAATAGTCCGAGTTTTCGGCGTTTCAGAACTAACAGAACAAGCTAAGCAAATAAGCATATCCTAGAACAAAGCGACCATCCGCTCTGCAACTATCCAAGGCCCTTAACATAATTTCTAAGCTTACTTTTATCGACACTATTGACAACTATTGGATGCTAATGCCAGAGAACATGCTCTAATCCTTCTATAATCATATCCTTTCTCCGAGAGTCCGTATCTGAAAAAGGGCCTATTACCAATAATTCCTTTCATTCTTCTTTCCAAAGACAATTCTCTCGTGCGCAGCACCAACTTACATTTCGATCTACTATCCAGGCTTCTGGAACCATGTTCAAGCACTGCTGCCTATGGCGTGCCTGAGGCCACAAAGGCAACCACGGAGGCCATGACTTCTACCGAAACAGCCACTACTGCGACTGAGACGACAACAACAAGTGAAGATACCACCACCACAAAGGCTGCTGTATCAACAACTACCACAGCTGAAACGACAACATCTTCTGAAGGTACCACTACAACAGCTCCTTTGTCAACAGACACTGCTACGTCTGCTACGCCCAATGATGACGCTGCAACAACGACCGACACTACTACAGCTTCAGATACCCTGAGCTCAGATGTCACCTCCAGCACGGAGTTGTCCTCTCCTACTGTGGAATCAACACTAATGACTGCCACTTCCGTGTCTATGTCCTCCACGGAAACCTCAAGTGAGGCTTCGACATCGGCAACAAACACAACATCCGCATTTGACACCTACACAACTATAGCATCTATAAGCCAAGGGTTTACTACCAGGAGGAGGAGATGAAGTCACTGAAAGGGATCTCCAAGACACCAAAGTGAGCACATGGAGATAGAGTATAGGCCCGAAACATTTGTAATTTAGACGCAACTTCTCATGAAGTCATCATAATTGATTCATCATACTTCACATTGATCATAGATAATCCCTCAATTTAGAATTTATCTCTGTTGAATATCTTATGTGATGATCATAAAAACAGAGGAACCTCGTCTTGTCTCAAGCCTCCTGGAATACCCAATCAGGGTTGTTCAAACCTTGGTTCCCGTTGCCATCCTCTTGTAGCTCACTTCAGTCTTCTCACGGATCCTCTTCCCCCAGATCATAAGGGGCACATGAAGAAACGCCATCGCCAATGCCCAGATTCCCATAACAATACTCATATTCTGCAAGCCTTGGGCATCAAGCCATGGAACGAGGGCGAAGGAGATGGCGATACTGAAGGCGTTGCGCATGAATGCAACACCGATAAAAGCTTCTCCTGTGATCTAGTTCCTGTTAGGATCAGCAATCTTCTGGAACGTTGGGAGTCACATACTGCTTGATAGCTGTCGATGGTGACGCATAGTGCAACATCACTCAAACCACCGAGACCAAACCCGAAGATAGCACTACCGATACTCGGATAGATCCAATGCATCCCCTGTTGCGGTTAGTATATAGTGTTAGGTGAAAAAGAACCAAATCTCTCACCTTGGCTGAAGTAATGCCAAACATGATGAATCCACTACTCATACAAACGGCAGGGAAATGGTTAAGCTGTAGTCTCATCTCTGGCTCATAATAACCGTAGTTCTTTCGTGTGAACCAGAGGATACATTTATCAGAAACTGCACCATAGACCGAGCCCAGGATACACCCGATAAACACGCCCAAACTCATGTTGCCGACCCCAACGGTGCCGAAGTTATAAGGTGGCTGTGTAAAGACGATAGAGACAACCGATGCTTGAGCCGAAATCCAGCATAGACAGAATGCGTATGTCAGAGCGGTATACATAACGGCTGGAAACCGGAACAAGATCACAACAGAGGTTTTTATAATTGCAAGAAGGCTTTCATCAGTTTTTGTAACAAGGCGCATACGCTGTCTCCATGGAAGTAGCGGTATATCTGGGTTGGTCTGATGGGTTTGGGTGGCAGTTGGTTCCAGGGCGATACTGCTCGACTCGCCGACCTGCGTTTCTGATGCAGTGTATTTCTTCGTATCAGGGATCGAGACTGGAGTCGCCGAGGATAATGGTCGAGCTTTGAGGTGGGAGATATACTTGCTCTCTTCAAAGAAAAAACAGAAGTAAAGCAAGAGGGCGCCATCAACTGCTGCAGTGACCCAATAACAGAGCCTCCAGTCGCCATCGGCTGCCATGTATCCAGCAATGATAGGACTAAGAAAGCTCTACGTTTTGTCAGTGGCTTTCCGTGAGTAACTGCAATACGACCATAACTCACCCCGATCATCACCATCACCATATAGAGACCATTCGCAGTGCCACGCTGATGAACGAAGTACAAATCAGAAATCTGAAACAGATGTTAATGGAAGCTTCCAGTGCAATGTATTCCGCATACCGTCATCTCAACAATACTCTCATTAGTAGCGCTAGCCAAGCCAAATATCAATTGCGAGATATATAGCTCAGGCAATGTACTTATCATTGCTGACCAGATGGCCATGGCGAGAATGATGACTGATGTAAGGAAGTACACAGGTCGACGACCGTATTTGACCGCAGGCGGGATGAAGAAGATACAGCCAACTGTAGTACCGACATAGTTGAGGGCATTGGCAGTGTTCATCTGTCCGTAAGTCCAGTCGAATTCTTCTTTCCAGAGGACCCAGAAGACGAGAGGTAACGATGTCCTGTCAAGTCAGTGCCATGAGTCTCGAATAAGATCGCTGTAAACATACTGAGTAAAGATGATGGCTGTGACTGCTAGAATAGGAACAAAGTTCATCATTTTTCGGCTACGGCTCCAGTTCTTGTTGATGTCAGTAGTTGCTCGATAGATCGATCGCAGGCTTAGTTACCAAAGGATCGTTTGGATCATCAGTGGGTAGTGGTTGAAGCACCATCTGAGGAGTTTCGAGATAACCATCTTCTACTCAAGGAGTCAGGTCAAGTCAGTTTGCAGCGCATAGGAGAGCTCACCGTGGATGAGTCGTACAGTACCTGGTGGTGTTGTAAAGTCTGGCGGAGGGGATGCTATTTTTGTTGGCATAGTGAAGACGAGGCTGGCTATCGCTTTGCAGGTCTCAGTTGATGAAGTTGAGATTCAAAGTGGTCTGAATGCATCTGAATAGTTTCTCCAGTTGTCTTAAGTAGATAGTTATCACTACGAAACGATAGCTAGGACATTGCGATTCAAGATACCACGCACATGATCAAGGCTTACCCCTGGGGCTCCGCCTACTTGATACGGTTAGCCTTATCGTGACAGTCTGTTCCAGGAGCCAGGGTAGTTGTCCGAAATGCGGGGAAGTGGGATCAATGAGATCAACAAATCCGGGGATGCTTTAGCGTCTGACGAGGCCCTTGAGATAAATACGGCTTCAATATTGAGAACGGTGTGTACGAGTAGCAATTTGACCATTTCCTTAGTGTAGAATGTTGAGTTGGAATCTTGGTGTGTGAATGAGCTATCTGCCTACATAGACATCCTCCACTTTTTGTCCAAGAAAGTTGGTCAACCTCCAACAGTCAATCACAGCAGCCCCTTGAAACGACTGCAAAGCCCCAATTGCCACAATACCATTCATCCAATTATACGGACTATTCCCCGCAGCTTCAAAGGTGATATGCGTAAAATACTCCACCTCATCCTGCGTATAGTCCACGTCAATCGAGTCTGGTTGTTGAAATTCTATGCCTGGGCCAGGTCTGAAGAGTCCACGAGCTTGCACAAAGATGTGGTGTCCATCATTTGTCTTGATTGTATACCTTGCGTCAAGTTTGTAGTAGATCTAGAATTTGCCGTTAGTATAAGAAGCGCTCATGCATGCAAGTGAATCTACCTTTATGGAGTGGATCTGCTCAGCCCAATCGGCACCGCTATCTTCGACAACGATGCCTTCTATGCCTGGGCCTTTGACAGTACCGGATTTAATATGTGCGATTGAACGTGTAACACCAGTGCCTTGGATATTCTCGAGATCATAACCATTGGTTGGATGCATCTTGGCGACAAGGCGGTACACGAACTCCAAGCCTGGGGCTCTCATTGCCGGCATATCGGGGTACAAAGCATTGCCGGGACTTGGCTGAGGTGTCTGAGATAGCTGCGACATTGTGAAGTGGCTGAAAAGTGAAAATCTATTGGTGGATGTGACTTGTTGTTCTCTATCATCCTCGTCGTATCTGGTTAATGTTGTTTATATAACTCTCTCCCGCCACAAAACCCGGATCATCAAACATCTCCGAATCTCGAGAGTATCGTCATAATTCAAAGGGTAATCGATGCCGCGCGCCTCTGCATGTCTCTTTGGGAAAAGCGTGGTTTCTATGCTGATCTCTGCCGCATTGGGTAGCTGGTGCCGCGCAAAGCCAAGGTCTAGACCCTTGCCAAAGCGCGATCGTAAAACAAAAACCAGGGCGGATTACGCGGGTTCCGTGAACGTCATAGCCTGTGAGCTTCGTGGTTCATGGGGCTCAGAGTACTGATAAGAACAACCGCTCAATCACCTTCTCAAGATTGGCGTAAAACCGCTTTACAAACAATATTCAAGATGACGAGAAACGCTTCCTGCAAGGTCCAAATGCGGCCAACTGGCGTTGGTAGGTGCCACCACTCCTCATCAACTCTCTATGCTGATTGTTTTTGCCACCACTCCTCATCAACTCTCTATGCTGATTGTTTTTGCCACCACTCCTCATCAACTCTCTATGCTGATTGTTTTTGCTTCAGACTATAATTCAATCAAAACCGCTGCTCAGATCATCAGTCTTTCCTTCGCTTCTGATCCTATGGTACGGTGGTTGCTCCATGACTGCTCGCCTGGCTGGGAGTCTCTAGACCCTACCCTGCAGCAATGGCAAGAGGCACGTCTGCGCGGATATGCAGCGCGTGGAATTGCGATGGAAGCTGTGACGATGGACGAGAAGTCAGCAAGTGTGGGATCTTACTTCTTGTTTCCACCAAAATCACAATATCGATGGTTGAATCCGCTTTGGTGGCCCACGTATCTCAGGATCTTCTGGGATGAATGGTGGGTCAAGCCGTATGAGCCATTTGGTGATGTAAAAGTAAGAAGACCGCACTCGACTGCTGGTAATTACACTCAAGCTAACGAACTCAACAGAGAGTTGAGCTGATGCTGGATGCCCACTACGATTTTGATAAGAAAATCAGGGACAGATATCCACCAAATTCTTTGTACTACTTGGAGATCGCGGCTGTAAAGCCTGATGCCCAAGGCATGGGGGTGGGCAAAGCAATCATGCAGGGGGTGATCCAGAGAATTGGGAACTCAGGATGCTTCTTAGAGTGCACAAACAAGGAGAATATTGCGTTCTACGAAAAGTACGGATTTGAGCTGGTTGACGAACAGACGCTGGTTGATGAAGGGGATGCGATGACGTTATACTACATGGTTAGAAGCAAGTCACAGTAAGAGAAATGGGTAAATAGCTTTTATGAAATGTTTTTCTTTTAACTATTGTATGCATTTTGTTTGTTTATCTTTTGTTGAAGTGCACTTGTTCCATAGCTAAATGTCAAGGTTATGCACTTTGTCTTATGTAATGCATAAACCTATGCAAATGCTAAGCTACGTCAGGTTATCTGCTGCCTCTTATCGTTATCGTAGGAGTTGATAAGCGTCCCTCAACGCTTGTCCCTTTCTGGCTGGCACTTGATCTTAAAGAGCCCCTCTTCCATATCTTGGAACTTAACGACGACGACGAGCTATCTAGGCCCGAGGCACCGCCCCTCACGTCAATCAAGCAAAAAGAGAACTTTTTACCGCCATGACGGCCACGTTTTCATTAATACGCATTGAGCCCCCCGATTAATGCAATATCACAGAACACCCCAGTTCATTTCCCCTAAGCAAACATCTTGAACGCTAATGAACCAGCGGTCGCGACGTGGGTAAGTTGATGTTCTATCCACCCTGGGTCCTGATACTGACGACCTGTAGTTGCTGGACTTGTAAAAGACGTCATAAAAAATGTGACGAGAAACGGCCCGTCTGTGAAAGATGTGTCCAAGCTGGAATGACCTGCGAGGGATACAAAACGCGATTGACATGGGGATCTTCAGATACAGCAAGCTCAGCAGGGGCCGGTATAATATTCAAACCAGTCCGTCCACCGCGTAAAGGGAAATCTTCACGCAATAGAGAGACAGGCGACCCTGTTGAAAACATCATTGATCCTTTGCTGGATATGCCCGACTTCTCTTCAGTCCAATCTCCGGACGATTTGGATCTACTATGTCTACAGTTCGAGTCGGTTTCTGAAGAGCTGCCAGATGATGAAACTTCACAAAAGCTGATGGAATCATGTAAGTGTCGGTTCTACCATCTTGAAGTCTCTAACCTTCATGCAGTCAAAACCACTGGGTATCAAACGCTCACAGGACGGGCCGGAAACGACACACTGTTCAGATCTGACGTTATACCACTCTGCGAGAGCAGCATATCTCTGAAACATGCTTGTTTAGCTTATCAAGCAAGTCTTGATGCTGAAACGAGCCATTGGACACCGCTATACATGCAATCAGCGCTCTCAAATTACCTGAGTGACTTGGATAACCCAAGTAAATTGAGCCAGGATGTTACTTTGGCGACCGGGGTTCTACTCTGCAGTGTTAGCGTAAGTAAGTAGTGTACGAGGCGTAAAGATAGTACTGACGTTTGTAGATCAACTCACTTTATATCTGGTCACCGTTGTTGAAGGGTCTTCACGGGGTCCTCCAAGCACGCGAACTCTTGAACGACATGCAGAGACCCCCTCTAGCGGATCACCTACTTGAAGTGGTCGCGCTATTGGATATACCATGCTTCACACTCAACAGAATGACTCCATCATTGAATATCTGGAAATTATACGTCGAACCCAACAAGAAGTCAGGCATCGAACAAACATCGGGATTACCTTATACTCTCGTGACATTGCTTGCAAATATGGACTCCACCAGCATTGAACACGATCTGTTGCAATGGCCTGGAGAAATTGGCGATGAATTCGTACAGATTCACCTCTGGGAAGCGTTTCGATTCGCTGGCATTCTTCACAGCCGCGCCCTGGTCGACCAAGACGAAGATCCCAGTGCCTCATCGACACCCAGAGCCAAAACCGAAGTGCTGAGAATGAGAGCTTTCGCTGCAATTCAGGCAATCATCAGCACTGGGACCTTCAACTTCCAATTGACACTCGCCAAAGCGATACTCTACCCGTTGTTCATAGCTGGGATTTTGGCAGAGAATGCTCAAGAGCAGAGACTTACGCGCGTGGCTTTCCAGCACTTGATGCAAAGCTGCCAAGACCGAACTGAACAGATGATATTGGATATCATAACCAAGGTTTGGAAAGATGGAAGGGGTGGGAATGAGACAACCAAGTTGATGATGGCTACGGAGGCTGCGAGCGAGTTGAATGTTGAAATACATCTTTATTAGGGAATTAAATTGCATGAACTAGAGAAACATTTGAAAAAAATGAATAATTCAATAATCCTCTAAGCTACAACTGCTTCCTGAATGCTAACGTCATTGATCAAGATTGACTTGGCGTTGATCTCTCCTTGCGCATTGGCCAATTTGCTGGTCTTATCCTCAAAAGTACCCATCTTGTCCCTCCTACCAGCAATGTGATCTATAGCAATGACAAAGTCATCAAATACACCCATATCAACAATCTTTCGTATGCGATTGTACCTCCGCACATCCTCATCCTCCGCTTCCGTGACGACCTTGCTCGTCTCTTCTGGCCCGAATCGCATCCATCGAGCACCATCAGAGATACGAGGCCATGGATCCTTGCCGTGAGCATAGTCAATGAAACTGCTAGCCATAGTTCTTGCCAGTTTCTGTTGACCGGGCGTCAACTTCTCATCGAAATTGAGGAACAGATACAACAAGTCCAGTGCGTGGTAGGCCTCTCCCTTGAAGATGCTTTCGTGCGTGCATACTTGATCAAAATGGTATCCGAAGGTTTGTGGGATGTCTGAACGATGAGCAGCTACCCAATTGTGGGCTTTGAAGATTGCATCGCCTGTCATGTCCTTCATGGCCTTGAGAAACTCATCTTGCGAAAGTTCTGGAGTGACTCCGTAAAGGTCAAGGATTACGTTGGTAGCCTCTTTACCCAAGAATGAACCCATGCCAATCCTTACGGAGTCAAATGTTTCTTCCGAGAGACTCTCGGAAAAGATCATGGCCTCATCCGTGGTGTCTCCAACCATGTAACCATTGAGCCACGATGGAGGAGAAGCAATGCCGTTGAAGGAGGGTCTCGACATGTGAAAAGCGCCATCATCGCAGGGGTTCCCTGTGGCATTGTAATTGCCCTCGACAGATATCGTTGCAGCCGCAACAACGTCTTCAGGTACATTGCGGAGCTGATCAAGCGTAGAAGGCGAATCTGCATCGATGCCAAGATATCTTAAGAGCGCACGGTAACGCTTTTCGTGGTGATCTAGCGACCATGTTGGAATGGTGTTCAAATGGCCAGACATGGCGATAGCTCGATGGAAAGGCGCCGGGTTCTTAGCCACAATCTGGTGAGATACGCTCATTCCCCCTGCGGATTCGCCGTAGATGGTAACGTTGTCCGGGTCACCCCCAAAAGAAGCGATATAGCGATTTACCCAGTGAAGAGCAACCTGCTGATCGTACAGGCCAAAATTCCCTACGCCCTCGAATCCGTCGCTCTCAAGATCTTTCTTGATGGCGGTAGAGGCCAAGAAGCCTCCTAGGCCAACTCGATAATTGAAGTTGACGGCAACAACGGGAGTGTTGCGGGTTGCGGCATAGGTTGTGAGATTGACGCAGTCAAAAACACCTTTGTTGGCACCACCGAAAAGGAATGAGCCGCCGTGGATATACACCATGACTGGCAATTTCGCGTCTGAGCTCAGCGATGGTGTTGTGATGTTCATGATAAGACAGTTGAGTTCATCCTCAATAGGCTCCTCAAAATGCGGAGCGATAGCGACCGGTACGAGAATATCCTCAGGTCCATTGTACTCTGGCGGATTCGGTGCACTACATCTGTGATGCAAGTCAGTAATTGCTTTAGGTTTAGAAGCTGGGCTGGAATACCCAAGTTTCGTCCCATCGTGGAAATCGTTTGGCCATGAAGTTCTAAGTTGCGATCGCGTCCAGCGCTTGGAGAGGGATGCGTAAGGAATGCCGCTGAATTGATGAATATTGTTGGAGAAGCTGAGACCTTTGGCGATGCCAAGGCCCCGAACTGGCAGTTCGGTATTGCCAATGGGCGTTCTGCTGGCCGGCATGCTGGAGTGACTCAAAGACGAGACAACAAGAAAGCGAGAGGCGTGTTTATCTACAGAGTGAGTCCCTAAGTTTGAGGAGTCTTTTCGCACCCCATGATCGCTTTTATAAATTTATTACTGCGTTTTCCTTCTAAAGGCGCTCGTTCAATAGGCAGGCATGGAGACAGCGATGGAGATCCTGGTTTATCCACTAACTCGAATGAGGCAGGCTGAGGAGCGCTCTCGACCATGACCGCTAGTGGGCTTCAGCTGATACGAGCCGCAAAGCAACGTAATGATAATCTTCTCGGCTATCTTTCAGGAGATCTTGATACCGACATTAAAATGGGGCTCCTTCTTTTCTCCATTAACGGTAGTTGGCAACGGTATTGATCGGGGCCCGAGATTTCCTTCTCAAGCACCGAGGATTCCGTCTTAGGGAACTGGTGATAGTAACAGTGTAAATGAGAGTTAATTGTGATTGGAGTCGAATACGGAATAAGAAACAATGAACAAGTCGGGTCGGAATAGTTTTTAGTAAACACATGAATTTCAGAATAATATGGCCATATACACTGGAAGACACTATAGATGGCTCACTGGAGCTGGGATTCCAACCATGATATGGTCCATCAGAGTTTCAACAGCTCCTTCGGGCGACCAAGTCTTGATCCTGTCACTATTGAGCAGGTACGCCTTCGGGAACCCTGGAACATCCTCCTCTCCAAGAACCATTCTGGCGATAGCTTCACCACTGAGCCAACATTTGTCCATTCCATGTCCATTAAAGCCTGCTGCGATCCACTCGCCATTTCCATTTCTGCCAGTTAAAGTTTGTGTGAGATTTCCGACAATTGGCATTCCATCCGCTGTGAATCCCATGATTCCGGACCATACATTCAATGCTTTTGCAGGCGCGGCATCTTTCCAAATATTGGGAGCTGCTGAGGTCAAAGTTCCGTAGGCATCATCTGCAACCTTGGAATCATCACTAGATAGAAGGCCACTGAGCTTCTGGGACTCGCCACCGAGAAATATGACACCAGTCTTGGCATTCTGTTGAGCGTAGTACAAGCCCAGATGGGCATGTCCAGTTTTGGCATCATATGAGCCCAGAGAGACTTGAGACCAGGAGACTTTGTGCCCGGCATGTGGAAAGCTTGGTCCCAACTTCTGAGTAGACATAGTTCCTCGTAAAGGGTAAATACTTCCAACGAGACCAGGTATCAAGTGACTCGAGTAGCCGTTTGTGCAGTGAATGATGTGCTTTGCACGAATGGATCCTCGTGGCGTTTTGATCCCGTAAGGATATTTTGTTGATGGGTCCCTCGGTGGTGCAACTGATAGAACGGGAGTGTTCGTCTCGAGAGTAAAGCGGTCCTGGAAATCCTTTGCCAATCCCTCCAAAACTGCTGTGAGGAGTCTATAAGGCCATAGCGCAGCGACCCCGGTTTGTGCAACTGCACCAACAACATTGGTGAAGTTGAAAATCTGCAATCATAGCGAATGAGTGTACGGACTGACGTTATAGAGCTGTTCACCAACCTTGGCAGCCTCTTCCTCTCGAAACACCTTGAACTTTATCTCGCTATCAGGAACGGCTTTGAGGAGCTGCCGAACATCTTCAACAGCGGCGTCAAAGGAGCTTTGATCAGTAAAAGAGGTGGCTGACATAACCTCTCGAAACTCCACGGCTTCTCTGTCGGCCGGATCGAGTTGCATGATGAGTTCTTTCAGCCGTCGAATATTGGCCTCGCTGAACCGCACTGTCTCTGTCGCGCGCTCAACGCCAATAGTCCTGACAAGAGCTGGAAACAGAGAATCGCTATCAGAAACAAGATGCCCTCCATTGCGGCCAGTTGCTCCACTGACTGCAGTACGGGCCTCGAGCATGGTCACCTTGAGACCAGCGCCTTTCGGATGATTCAAGAGACAATGTGCAGCGCCGATGCCGGTGATACCGGAACCGATGATAACTATATCAGTTTCTGGGGTCAAGGCGTCTGATTGAGCGCTTGAAACAGTCGGGTGTGGCGGGGTTTGCCAGGTTGGGACAGTTGGATTGGCACTCGGTAGCCCGGGCTGAATAGTGATGAGGTTCACAGCATCCTGAATGAAATCTATTCATGTTAGGATACTGGAGTCATAATTTAACTAGAACGTACCACTCTGAGACATGATGGAACGGTTTATGGTTTGACTGATGAGGTCTCGTTGAGTTCGGATTGATGAGTGCTGGGCGGGGTAAGGTTTGCTGGTCTTGACTCATGAACCGAGTCAAACGGCGTTACTTGACTCTCTTACGCAGGTGTTAACCTTGATTTACTGTATGTGATATGTGTTGCTGAGAAGCAATAATGTTCTCATTATCTTTTTCATACATCTCTTTAATGGTCAGCCTGTTAGCTATTCGGACTTTCTTTCTCCAGTTGGTCAATCAACCATCCATCCCCGCTGCTCGCGCATCTACATACCGGATCAAGTTTAGACCCTGCATGAATCCACCAACTTTGTCGGCATCGGCTGCGGCTCTTGTATTCACTAGTATCCCGTGATTGTCAAACATGACAAAGGATACCGTGACAATGGAAGTTTGATAATTGAGTACGTAATTAGATTACTTATTCTTCATCAACTCAACAGAAAGAAAAGTAAAAACTCGAACCAGATCACTTCTCGCAACAATGTTTCCCTTCTAGCTTCGTATAACACCAGCAACTGTTGACACTACCCCACGAGAGCCACCCTGAGCAATGGGACCGAGGGTCTAAAGCGAACAAAGTTAGAAGAGATACATCTCAGCCCCCCCTCACGAATGAACTTACCGCCTGCCTGAAGCCTAAGACCATATTCAAAGTGGCCTGTTGCTGTAGTTGTCTCCGGCGATTGGCCAAGGAGGCATTCTCCTGTTGACGCCGGATAGTGTCTGCTCTGTTTGGTGTGGTGGCATCGTACTTGACATCTTGTATGATGTCCTGTAATAGATAATCATCGACATCGCCTTGACCTTGCTTTGATACCAAGTCTAAACGGAATGTGCAGTCCTGAAGCGCAAATGTCTGGCTGTCCTGCCGAAGAGCCTTTTTGGCGTAGACGGTGTTAACTCCAGCGACTTGGACTGGCTGATCACTATCTTGGCTTAGGTTACTCATTATCATTGCGTTGGGCAGGGTATCGGATTGGCTTGTGATGGGCTCAAAACGTGGCCAAGGGAGCTTGAGGTAAAGCGTAGTATCTTGCATTCCGGGAGGAGCGCTGGCGCGACGCCGTCCGAAAATGTCTTCAGTAAAGTCACGATAGCCAGAGCTTTGATCACTAAAACGCCATGCGAGACGGATATCATCCCCCTCTTTGATGTTGATCTTGTCACCCGGAGCTGCGCCCTTCTTAAGAACGCGCCATATTTGAATGCCGTCGTCGTCCGACATGCCTGGAAGAAAGACACCTTGCTGGTTACGGAAAACCATCAATGACGAAGTTGGTGCAGAAGGGACCGAGGCAGTGACATCTTGAGTCGAGACGTTCTCGGTATATAGGGACTCAGATCGAAGAATGACTCGCGACTCATGACATAGTGCTTCATCGTATGGTGCAACGATGCTCCAGACTGTTTTCGCGAAATGCTCATTGTATTCCGTACCGAAATCAGCATTACCGACCTTGTTTGAAGCATATCCATAGATGGCCGGAGCTCGATAACTTGACGCTTGTGTCAGCCTCTTACCTTACGATATGTTGAAGAGATCAGGTACCTGTTTGGTGAAAATAATGGATCTATCTCCTTTCTGAGTATCTGAGGTGTCCCCAAAAGTCCTTGTTAATGGCCATAGCTCGTGGAGTAGTGTACCACATTGGCCGATGTCCAAGATAATACTGTGGAGGTGCCCAGGTGTCGTTCAGGGCACTGTCCTTGAGGTGGGAGAGCGACAGGCCGTTGTTCGGTGCTGTCAACCGTAGCCGAATCTTCTTGTCTGAGAAGTCAGAAAATTCGATATACTTGCTCAATACCGGCACTGCTCCGGCAAAGATGTGGCGGACATCTTGAAGGCCTTCCATGCTTGATATAGCGTCGACCATGAGTGTAAGGGAGTCTCGCTATTGTTTATCCATCACTATGTGCTTGCGCAAGGGTTGTTAAAGAGCATGCTTACCTCGATTACACGCCAGTTTGTGTGATGGCCCACAGTTGCAGCCCATTCGATCGGACTGTTGTAACGGTTAGCGATTATTTCACAAGATATAGTCATCAAGGTCTCACTTCGTTGCCAGGAGAGTATCACCTCCAGTAGCCTCGAAGAAGTGTTGCTCGTTTTCCGTCTTGTTCGTCACCGACGATGATTTGGCACTTCCCGACTCGTTTGTATGCTTTACAGTTGTGTTGGTCCACGGAGTTGTCACAGCCACTCCGACTGACCATTTCATGGATTGCTTCTGTTCCTGCTCCGACCTTGTTGTCATCTCTTCCATGATCTTCTTCGTTTGTAGCCGACCACTAACAGTAATCTTACGACAAAATAGGTACCCAAAGTCGCTCTGAAGCTGTCGTAAGTCTTTGATGTTCTTTGTTTTCCGGACCTTTTCGATCGCAGCCTTCAGCTCAGGCGTTGCAACGAGGGTGGCCTCATGAAGAAAGATATCGGCTCGCGGACACTGTCGCAGTTAGTCTCATTCCATAGCTCGCCTGGTTACATACAAGGTACTTAGCAATCATTGTCTTCTTATACTTGTTGACCGATGAAGACTTGGAGGATGACTCGGATGTCGAATAGCCGGCGCTGACGGATGCCCCGAACCCTGCGAAGCCTCCTGTCATGGAGCCTTCGGTAGACTGAGCACTAAAATTGCTATCGGCCATGCTTTCTTCAAACTCATGAGCGCTGACCAAAATATCGACGCGGGAGTTATCGTTGACACTAAAAGACGGCCGAAACTTGGATACATCTAGGCTCGCATTACCTCCTGGTATGTTAGAACTTCTCAGCTCAAAGGCTAAGGATAGAATGTCAGCTTTATATGCATTCTTTCAGTGTAGGTAACTCGCCTGGTCTTGGGGCACGGACTATGCGATTCTTGTTACGATCGATGCACCAGCCGTACATTGCGCCGCAATTCTCCAGCACCTTGTCCCACTCTTCAGAGGTCAATTGCCCTGCGTGTCTATCTCAATGCGTTAGTTATTTTATCTGGCAAGGAAGCAAAAACCTTTCACATACTTGTAACCGCTTCCCACCTTAGCTGTGAGGTTATCGGCCTGTGACATTCTTTCGACCTTTTCGAATGCCTTGGCTGATTTCGCAGTCTCTATGGACTTTCCCACACCCTAAAATCTGTCAGAAAGCGCTTGTAGAAAAGAATTTTGTACATGCCAGGTCCTTTGGCTTATCGATCTCCCTGTCTTTAGCCACAGCTTCAGCCTTCGCTCGGGACTTTTCAGCTGCCTCTCGAGCCTTCTCAGCTTCCGCTTTCTTTTTCTCAGCGTCTGTTAGAGTCTCATTTTTCTCGTCGGAGGAACCCTTGTTAGCAGCATCTGCAGCTATCGTGGGTTGAGCCTCTGAGGCCTTCGTTACAGCTTTTTTGGCATGTAAAGCGGCTGCTGAGAGCACATCCAACATAGGGGATGAGTCTTTCACTGTGGATTCGCTGCCATCCTGGGGGCGCTGAGCAACCGGAGTTGGCTCAGGCTCGGAGAGCTTAGTTTCTTTAGACTTTTCATCCATGATGATTGTTGAGAAGGAAAGGTGACAATGAGGATAAAAGAAAGAGGGGAGTTGTTATGAGGGGATATATTCGTGGCAATGACCAAGTTCATATACCTAGTGCCTCGATTTGGTTGCTAAGAATAACTTATGGAGAGCTCACCGCTAGTATGAGGGAAGTTGCTTCGGTTTCATGTTTGCTGATATGTCATTCCCTTGTGAAACTATTTCGTCAGTCTAGAATCTTGACGGCAATGAGATAGCGGCGCCATGAATTCAAGGGACCATTGTTATTAGAACATGGTCGTTCAGCTCCTGGCCGGATTGGATACTGTTTTTGGCGCAGCTGAAATATTCAAGACATAGCTGATCTGAGTGTCCAATAAAAAAAATAGGTAACCAGAGAATGGAGTTTGGCAATTCGGTTATACCGCAGCTGGTACTGCATCTTGGTTCCAAACGAGTTCTGTAATTTGCAGCTGAGCACTGCGGCTGAGAATCTTCCTTCCCGCAATAACTTAAGAAATTCCGTAGCCACCCAAAAGCTACTCCATTTGCCATCAGAATAATTTCAACGTTGATGTTCTGAAACGGCAATAACTCCATCAGCTAGCCACAGGCACTCTGATTACAACTTTCTATATACAGGTTAATCTATATTGACAAGACAGGGCTTGAATAAGGGGCCTGAACTGAGTCTGTACCCGCAGGGCTTCATGGCCTCGAATGTTCAGAAAGATAATGAAGGAATTAATTGATCTTGGCACAATCCTATCAATTAGAAAGTAAACCCCGAACTATCTCAACTAAGTAATTAGGCAGCTGAGTTTAATTTCCACAGACCATATTGTTTCAAATTTCACCAGGTATAATATAAGCTGAAATGGAATGCGGCCTAGGTGCAGCTAGCCACGGGACGGCCATGTCTCTAATGAGTTCTCCCTTTGCTGCCACAACGGGTACTTGTCGCAACAAGGGTATCGAGGACCTGCAAAAGGGAATTCTAGTCCACTCGGACTGGTATCAAAGAATCATTTGACAGAGCGTTGGAGCATTTAAATTGAGATCCTGTCGACTTCAAATCTTCTTCCAAATATTCTCTTCTCAATCATTCAGATTAGCACTGCCTCTAATACCATCACGATGAGTATGATTCTAGCACCGTACAACGATGCCATGCGCATCGGACAAGGGTGAGTTCATCTCCGCCATTTATTCCAGACTCCTAACGATTTCCCAGGTTCAATTCCTACAGTAAGTTCATCGTCTTACCAGAATTCAGTGCGTAACTCACCAAGTCCGTCAGCCCATGAGCTTTGTATCGATGGTGCAGTATCGGTTGAATCTGGCGAGAAGGCCCCGCAGGATCAGGTAAAGACGGTTACCAATCCGGCTCAGGTAATAGATGCCAACAATACGGAGAATATTTCGTTGTGGATCTAGACTAATATTTTTATGACAGGTTGTCTCATACTCGGCCCGGGTTGTTGAGAAGCTCAGCGACGTAGTTGAGAGTATGAATGTGTCTTACTGCTCTTCAATCAAGAAAGGTACCGTTGCTGTCAGCGGCTCAAGTTCGACAATTGACGAGACCACTTTCAAAACCGCCGACATCAACATTGTCGTAACAGTCAAGGTAACAAATCAAACTACGATCATCAGAGAGAATGCCGAGTTCCGCAGTATCGATGAACTGGCTCTGGGCACTCGAGAATTCGATGAAGCCTATGGTGACTCTTTCATTTCCGGCTTCATTAACGGTGGCGAGTTCACCGGTATCATCTCTCTCAAGGTCCTCGATAGAGCATCCGTGGAGACGACGCTCAAGGCTATAAAGTCGGGTCTTGATTCAAAGGACCAGATAGCTACTGAGCTCAACCTCGATAGTTCGGGATCTGGTTCTTCTGCGGAGCTTTCCAAAGCTTTAAAGAATACAGAAGGCCACATCAGCGTTTCATGGATGGGCGGTGGCCAGATCAAAGATGGTAAGTATATCCTCATGTCTCTACTCTGATCAGTGCTGATATCATGGCACGATAATAGAAGGGGAACCTTGGGACGTGAACTCTGTCTTTGCAGCAGCAGCCGCATTCCCCAAAAGAGTTGCTGAATGCCCGCAACGCACCTGGGCGATCCTGACGAAATACAGGTCCAACCGATCTTTCGTCATTTGGGCATCAAAGCACAACTCGGCCAAAGCTCTCGAATATGATCAGGTTAGCAGCTACACTGCAGAGCTTTTCGATAGCTACATGGACTATAAAATGCTCCTCAAGGACCTCCAAAGCATCACGGACGATCGCAGTAACTTTGAGCCTCGCACTGGTGTTAAGGATGCTCTGGACACGTCTATGGAGACTCTTTTATGTGTACGATCCGTTCTGCGAGAGGAGCAATCCAAAATCATCGCTGCTATCGATATACTAAGCAGGGATCCCAGCATTCTCAACCGCCAAGCTAGTCGCTGCGCCCTTCATCGGTCCGATAAAGTCACCGCAATTATAAACCGTGCGCTAGGCAACTCTGGAAGAGAGAAGCCGAGGGATATATCTCCACCAGTACCTGAGTCTTCTGACTCTGAAGGTGTCATTTCGCTCCACGACGAAGAGGCTGTGCCCAGCAAGACCTTCAACTTTGCCAGCCTCCTTCCAGCTGAGATTTGGAAGGATGTGATGCCAGTACCCAAACCCAACTACGTCCCCATCACTACGGCGCCTTCAATCGGTGCTCAAGCTTCGGTTGCGCTGGGCGGCTTCCTCCAAGCAGCGCCCTCTGACGATGACGACTGGGTGTCCAGCAAGATTAAAGTCACACAGAGCTATGAATCAATGAGGAATGAGCTCGAACAGCAGCGAGCCGAAGTCAACAAGATCCGAACTGAGTGTGATAACAAGATTGCAGACGCGGTGACCAAGGCCCAAAAAGCCGAGGCGAGTCGTGAGGAGCTGAACCGAAAGCTGGCGAGCCAAATCGAAGAAGGCCAGAGGCTGTCCACTGCGGCCGAGAGAGCCAAAGTTGTAGCAGAGGAACAACTCGCCGAAATCAAAGGAAAGCTCCAAACACGAACCGCGGAACGAGACGAAGCTGAACGGCAGCTCATCCCTGGTGAGCGAGAGCAGTTGCAAATTTTCTACATCAACTATGCTGGAACTCTAGCTCCTACCTCTGTCCACGATATCTACTATGGACTTCACCAGAAGGGAGCTCCATATTCGCTTCTTCCGGCTCATTTTACGGGCATCAAGGCCGAATGGGGAGCAGTAAACAAGAGATTAGTCCATTTTGTTTATAGGCTGGGAAAGACTGGACCTGTTGAGTTCAAAATCGGCATTGAAAACACTCCCTTCACTTTCGAACGAACCAAGTAGTCTGAAAGCATTCACTCTTTTCAAGGGTTCATTTTCACGCCTTTCCTTTTAATTTATGGAATTCGGGGCCGATATTGTGCTTCAGCAATCAGTGGAGAAGGGTACTCTCTCTTTAAGTCATATAGAGAGAAATTAGCTTATTCGAGTATTTCGAAATTCTTGAATTTTATTATCAATCTCTTTTCCTATCAGGTAGCTCATAAATGTGAGAAATGGGGTTAAAACGGGAGCCCATATGATTAGTTATTATTTAGATAGGCAGCTCTGGGTCTTTCTACGTCTCTCTTCCCATACTGATTAGTCGAGAGGCTTTCGCGATTCATGTACCATGCATGACTCGAGCGGCCGACTCCACCCATTCCTTAGTATCACCAAACATCTATGTTCACTAACATAGCGGGTCAAGCTTCGGAATCTCAGCCAGCCACGTGTACACCTATTCTTGGAATGTAACTATAGGCTTGTTTGTTGAGACAAGCGCTTCAAATGAATCAATTGTTTCCACTGGAAAAGATTCTGAATAAAGAAACAATAAGATCTCGATGTTCGGTTCGTCCCTTGTTCGTCCCTTGCTTTGTGGCATTCTGCCCGACGCCACGTGTTGGCGCTGCAACCCTTTAAAAATGTGAGACAAGGGTGCCAAGTTTTTTCGTTTATCATTCCAAGGTTTGGCATCTACATCCCAAGCTTTAGGGCTCTTCTTCAACTAGATCAATTCATCCCTGAACGGGAATTTAGCTGCGCACTCTTGTCTCAACTGATGCATAGTCACCCAATGCGCTGGAACTCAGGGTCCTCTAATACAGGTCTAGGCACGTCTAGAACAGGTAGCGATCGTTTGTAAGACTGAATTTTCGCTTTCATGTTCAATTTTGCTGAATAGTTAAAAAAATAAGCATGATCGGGAATGGCATGGAACGGTCGGTGAAGGACGAGTGGGGAATTATATCGCTGTGGATGCTGATCGCAATCACGAATGTCGGTGCACATCTCGTCTGCCCTGTCTACCAAGATTTTCTAATGAAACGTTCAAACATTCTCAGTGTTTTTTCTGTCGATCTAGACGTCACTTGAGCAAAAGTATATAATCTGCGCACGAACCCTGGAAACCTCACCGCAGGATTCACATCCATATCGTTCTAACTCATCTTTTCTTCACAATGGTCAACCTTAAAAACATTGTCGTCGCGGTGACGGTCCTCCTAGGATATGGACTTGCTGCACCTGCACCGGCTGTCCCGGCTGCTGAGGCTGGTGCTGTCATCCCAGGCAGTTACATCATCACCTTAAAGCCAGAAATCGATGCTATCATGGCTAAAGCTCACATAAAATGGGTCACGGATGTCCACAAAAGAAGCTTGACAACGCGTGATACCGAACATGGTGTTGAGAGGACGTATGATTGCCAGTCTGGCTTTCAAGGCTATGCAGGAACGTTTGGCTCTGCAACTATTGAAGCCATCAAGAAAAGCTCAGAGGTATGAATCAAGACTCATTGCGGGAATCCACAGATCTAACTCTAATGAAAGGTCTTGGCAATTGAGCCCAATCGTGTATGGAAGCTCGCTCGGGTTCAAAGCAAGCGAGATATTAAGAAGAGACATAAGATCACACAGGAGCAGTCAACTTGGGGTCTCGGTACTATTTCGCACCGAAAGAAGGGATATGAAGAATACATTTACGATAACAACGCCGGCAATGGCACGTATGCTTATGTCATTGATGGAGGTGTCAGAGTAACTCACAATGAGTTTCAAAACCGCGCCAAGGCTGTTTGGTCCTACTGGAAGGACGATAACGAGGACACAGAAGGTCATGGAACCCACGTCGCTGGGACTATCGCTGGCAAGACCTATGGCGTTGCGAAAAAGGCTAATATTCTCGCGCTAAAGGTATTTCAGGGAGAGCAGTCTCATACTTCTATTATTTTAGATGCTTTTAATTGGGCGGTCAATGATATTGTCAAGAAGGACCGAACACGGAAGGCTGTGATTAACATGTCTCTGGGTGGAGACAAATCAGCGGCCTTCAATAAAGCTGTTGATAACGCCTCCAAGAAGGGTGTTGTCACAGTAGTTGCTTCTGGAAATGATGGTATAGATGCAGCCACGCAAACACCAGCTTCTGCTGCGAGCGCTATTACTGTTGGAGCGATTGACTCTGATTGGGTTGTAGCTGACTTCTCCAACTGGGGAAAGGCTGTTGACATCTTAGCGCCTGGGGTTGGTGTCACCTCAGCTGGTTACAGGTCTAACACAGACACATTGACTATGGACGGAACTTCCATGGCTGCTCCTCATGTTGCGGGGTTGGTGTTGTATGCGATGAGCATGAAAAGGATTGAAGGAGTCGCTGATATTACGCACTGGCTGAAGGACATGGCGACAGCGAAAAAGATATCCGGAAATCTCCGCGGCTCTCCTAATCTGATTGCGAATAACGGCAACTCTGTGCAATAGAAACTGGCTCAGATGTCTCACGGAAGCCTCCAATTTCAATAATGACACCGTTAATTCATCCATTCGTTAAAGTCAGCAGCGCTGTGATGTGACGCTCAAGCGTCTTGCCCTGCATCGCCTGCGATCAGATAATTTCTGCAGTTATCATGAACATTTAAATCCCTCAGCGAAAACACGTCGCCACCTTGAATAAGTCACTTGTTAATTCCGCTGTTGGTTGTTGAAGGCGTTTTTCCTGCATCGTCATCCCATCAGAGCCCACTTCAAGGACTGTTCGGATTGATGGAGATAATTCTGATCACCCGGATATAACGGTTAATGGAAATCTGCCGGCATGCACGGGCTGCAAACCACGCAGATGCGGATATAAAACCGCGACACTGGCAATCGTATCAAAGCCCTGTCGCGATAAAATGACTCTGTTGGCTCTTTTCTCATTTAATTCGGTGAAGCCGGCATCCTTCATGTTCATGCCATCGAGCCATTATTGGCTCGGTTGTGTGTATGATAAGACATTTTCGTCCCATATTGGCAGCTGCATAATGAACGAGGCTGACCGCGGAATGCACCCGGCACTGAAAATTGATAGCTCGCGTGTTGGCAAGCACTAGAAACGACGATCAGTGTCCGAGCACCTGGAAGTGATCGCAAACAAGACCTGTAATAGGTTCAAAAGGCACCGCCACGTCGGAACACTTAGCCTTTTGCGTCTAGCCGGTCAATATTGGCGTCGCAACCGAACGTCCCGCACTACTGGGGGGATAAGCAACCAGTGTCGTAATCGCAACGAAATAAAAGGATAAAAACCCCTCTTTCCTCTCTACGAACTGCCGGGACTGAAGTTTGGGGAAGCAAAGAACAATCAAGCATCGAGAGAGAGGAACTGCGACATCATGGACAGCGAACCTAGAGCATCTTCTGCCTTGCCTCTGCCGCCCGCTCCAACCCCTGCTTGGGAAGTCTTGGAGAACTTACAGCAGTCCAACGAGGTCCGACATATCCGCCGCGAGCCTGAACGTGTTCACTGACTTTTGTTGACAGAACCAGGATCAACAGGATGATCATGATATGAATGATATGACCGACGAGGGTTTTGATGACCACGACGATTCGGACCTTGATTCTGCTCTTGGATCTAATCTGGCAGATTCTACCTACTCACTCAGCTCAAGTATTTTCGAATACCGAACTCTGCATGGCAGGACCTATCATTCAGATAGAGGAACTGCTCAGTACTGGTATTTAAACTCGATTTCTGAATTGAGCGTGTCTAATATGGTCCAGGGCATCAAATGACACCCAAGCAAGCGATTCGCTGGATCTTGCGTAAATGAACAAGTGGCTCGAATCATTAGCTGAGTTGCTAACTGAGACCAGACATCATTTTACTCTCCTACTGCTAGAGGATAAGTTACATCTGGCACCTCTGGAGCCGGATATATCGGTTGGTTCCATTGGTCTTGGCGTGCCGCCTATTCGATTTACTGACGTTCTTGGCAGAGAGTACTTGACATCGGAACAGGAACTGGTAAGGCATCTAATCATAAACTAGACTTTAGATGCTAACTTTATGATAGCGATTTGGGCTATGTGAGTGATATCCTGATGGCAGTATGAATAAAACTCACAAAAGCGCAGCGACTTCGCGGAGGAGCACCCTGGCGTCGAAGTAGTCGGTACCGAGATCAGTCCAATTCAGCCAACTTGGATGCCCTCGAATCTCCGACTGTAAGTCTCCAATTTCGATAGACTCTAACAGCCACTAAGTAGCGACAGCGAAATCGAAGACGCCAACGATACTTGGACCTTCCGCGAGGATTCGTTTGACTTCATCCACATGCGTTTTATGCTTGGAAGTATCACCGACTGGACATCCACCTTTGGTGAAGCCTTCGCTGCCTGTGCTCCAGGTGGTTGGCTCGAAAGCTACGAGGTTTCTTCGACGATGGAAAGTGACGATAATTCGATTCCTGAAGGAAGCGCAATGCAACGCTGGGGTAAAGTGTTCGAGGAAGGCGGCCAACGAGCAGGAAGAAGTTTTGCCATGATTCGAGAGGATATCCAGAGAAAGTCTATGGAGGAAGCAGGATTCGTGAATATTCACGTTGTGGATCTCAAGGTAATGTGATGCTCTGCACCTAACTTACAGGGTAACTAACAATTTATGCAAGGCACCTCTAGGAGGCTGGCATACAGAAGAGCGGCTCAAGCAGGTTGGCATATATATGCAAGCAGCCTTGGAGAGAGACTACGAGGGTTATCTTTTGTTCCTGGCCTGTGAGCTCCTGGGATGGACCGAGGAGCGAGTCAAAGATCTCTGTGCGCAGCTTCGCCGTGAGGTTAGATCAGGTCAACATCATCCCTACTTCAGACAGAGGATCGTATATGGCCAAAAGCCTCAGGTCTAATTAAAGATTAGATATTTCCGTTTGATAAAGTTTTGAGGACGTTATTTTGGGGAGTACCCGTCTGCTCCTGGCGAAAGCGCCGAACTAAACCCATGACTTTATGAGAATTTTGTCTCATTCATAGCTATTTATTAGAATAGATTACACCACCATCTAGGCAATATACCGAGATTATTGAAGTACAATCTTGTCTACTATTTCCCAAAAGAACTAGTGGAAATAATAATAGCATCTCGCGCAGAAACAGTCAACACTGCCAGGACAACCCAATACCAATCAGCAACCTTGTAATCACACTGATTCAACCAGTGAAACCTTGAAGTTTGTGAAGATTCACTCGTAGATATACCCTGGATCTTTGCCATCGTTGCCATAAGTATGGCCGCCTTTCATGACTGTTGCTAGTCAAAGGTCGAACAAACAGAGCTCCGGGCTGTACATCGATACGTCACGCTCTCCTGACCACATGGGGTGTTCGATGTCTGGAAGAAGAGGCTCAAGACATTCTGCTGGAAAGACCCAGAACCCTACTGCAGTTCTGGGTGCTATGTGAAGATCTCGTTCTTGCCAGGGACACTGATCCCGCACCTCGAAAAAATCATCCTTGATATCGGCATTCACGTGCTCTATGTAGCCCAAAGCGTCATTCCTATCGTAAATCTCCATCTCCGTGCCAATCCCATCGGCAGTGGTAAATCCAAACTTGTAGGTACAGGGAGTTTTGACTCCCACTGAGTTGACTAAACTCTTCCAATCATTGATGGCGTCAAGGCTGCAAGACCAACAAGCCCTGAGGCTCTTCAGCGTCCATTCAATCGGCCTGGGATCTTGCTGGCGGGAGAAGCCAGCGGCGGCGCCCATGACAGGCAGCGAACGACGATCATGCCAAAGTGTAGTATCCGGGTTGTTTAAATCCCGAATAGCGTAGAGATTTCGTCGATAGACCATACGATCGAGGACCATGACACTTTCAACCCTGGACACAGTTCGTTGCAGCCTTCTCGTATATCCTTGACTGAGAAGTGAGTCAAGGGAAGCTCTCGAGTCTGGCCTAAAAGCCAAATTGAGCAAGCCGCGTTTCCGTGGGTCATGGAACCAGAGGTCGGTGGCAAGGTTAACAAACTGTTGCATCCCTTCAATATGCAAGGTGTCCATCTCAGGGTTGAAGTAGAAGGTCTGCCCAGGTATTGGCTCTCCTTTGACACGATAGTAACATGGGAGCTGAACTCGGTAGAATGCCAGGGCCCTCGATCGGGACTCACGTGTGGCAGAGAATACAGGGTTCAATCGACGTGACGATAAAAGTACCAGCTTGTAATTGTTTGAGATCTTCGAGAGCGACTCCAGTTCCGCCGCCGTACGGGGCCATCTGTTCGCGGGCTTGCGATCGCACCAAAGTTCCACTTGAATGAGGCGTTCGCAAGCGAGGGTATGTTCCCAAATGGCCAATCGTAGTTCAACGGGAAGATCGGGGAACAAATGAAAGATCCGAGCTGTTTCTAATGGTTCTGGGTTTAGCAGTCTGGATTGTTGGACAAGCCATTCCGGATCGGTTGCTGATGAGGACGGCATGATGAAGGGAGAAGTTTAGAAAAGAGATTGTGACGACGATTAAGCTGTTGGTATATTGGCAAATATTTATAGCAGACCAAAAGTAACAAAATACACGCATGGTTCATACCCAGATGTGAGGATATATTCATTATCAGTATTTCAGGGCCCAAAGTTTCTGTTGTTCACCAAACTCTATATAATAAGCTCACCAAATCCAATCCATATGAATTTCATCGATGCTTCTGTGGGTCTAGGGTTGTGAAGCTTCCTGGGAAATTCTGATAACCTTTAATATTTGCCACCGTGAAATACATGGTTTGACCTCAGGACTTCGCATGTCTTGTCCCAAAATTTACATTTCTGATAAGGTCAGAATAACTTAAGTTATTTACTGTTTTTCAGTGGCTCAAAGGGAACTTCTCCATTGTATCCATGATCTAGACTTGAACAGAGGATACTTAGAGTACTTGAGGGTTGCAATAGGAAGGCCATTGTCGCGACGTTGAATACCGATAGTATATTCAGTCCTGCCTAGTGCCATTGTTCTAGTATAGCTATACTCTATGCTGTCTGTGTCATACAGTGTGTTAGGGTGCGCGTAGCACTGATTTATTGGTGTGAGACCCTGTAGCACTGAACCACTTCAGAACTCTCCCCGTGGCTGCATCGAGGGTGATTATTGTTGCATTTTATTACCAGTGTATACAATAGGAGAGCTTTTGTCGGCATAGGGAGCCAGTTCCTCGACAAGCTTCTTCATGATAGTAAGAAGAAAAGTTAAATGTGGCAGAAAGGGAAATACTTGACATATTCTGAACTTGGGGTGAAAGAGAAAGAACTGAAACACACAAAATGATAGTACCTCTAACTTCAAAAATCACAACCGTATGGTATGGCACTCGCATTGTGTTCAACAAAGATAGAAGGAGAATATCAACATTAGACGTGTAGGACTAATAGTAATTTGAAGTAAGTCCAGCTTTCGTCTCAAAGCTGGGTTACAAATAGCCCTTCCCATCGCCCTTTGTGGAAGAACAGTATGCTCTGAAATACGAACAAATGAACGAGTGTTGAATGTAAACTTTGGTAAGCAAAAGAGACTTTAACTAGACGAGAGCCAAAACCACAGTTACTTCTCGTCAGTAAAACGATCAAGGCGATACCACTCAAGTGCCGAATCTATCTCGCCTGTCAAGATCTGCTTACTGAGCAGCTCACCAACTATCGCAGCGTTTGTCACACCAGAGTGCATGACCGCGACACTGACAGCTTCAAGGCCTGTCGGTCCGATGATAGGCAGACCGTCCTTCGGAGTCGGCTTGTGTCCAACGGTAAAGTAGTCAAATTCCAGGTTCTCGCCACCAACCAAAGTCTTCTGCAGTTTTGCAAATACGGCGCGCGCCATCTGCTCCGGGTCGTTGCCTGGGTCATCACCCGGATTCTCGCACCCCGCCTTGATAACCCCATCTGGCGTCTGTCGCATGTAGAGGTATTCTGAGTTGATGACATGTTTCAACTTGTTCTTTGTAGGCTTCGTGTTCACCACCAAAGCCGGGACAGAAGTAAGCGGTAGCGTGATCCCTTCAGTCGCCAGAAGAGGAACGCTGCCCAAGCCAGCGGCCACGACAACATGATGTCCGCGTATCACATCCGCGCGCATCACGTCTCCAGATGTCAACCACACTCCAGATATACGACCGTCGTTCTTTACAAAGCCTTTTACTGACCCTTGAACCCATTTCAAGTTGTATTTAAGCTGAGCATCAGCAATGAGTTCACGAGCGACAATGTGAGCTTCCATGGCACCCTCCTGATCATAACAGACAACCGCCATGGGGATGAGAGTTGAATCAAAAGATTCCTCTTCCGCATGGGCGTCAGCCATCCACAAGGACCTAGCTTTGTAGCCCCATTTCTTGAGATCTTTCCTTTTCCTGTCCAACACCTCCGGGGGTTTGTGCCAGTTGAAAGATCCATTCCATGATATTGGGAGATTGGGGAGCTGGGCATGGATCTGTCTCCATCTCTCGAGGGAACGACAGCGAAAGTCATGGTAGAACTTTTGGCCGACTGAGCTAGCGTTGAGCCAGGCGAAAGAGGCGGCAGAAGCGGGGCCCCCAACGTCTTCAGCGACGAGGGTCACTGAGGTTTCTTGGGCGAGATGCCATGCGATTGAGGCACCAAGTATCCCACCGCCGACGACGATAACATGAGGGCGGGTGGAATTCTCCATACTGAAGTTAAAGGATGAGGCATAAAGAGATTGCATGTGTGCGGGGAACGGTAGAACTTTTCTATGGATGACGAACTGTCTACCGTTCTCATGTTACACGAACCCCGCCTTTCCTTCGGTTTAGTTTGTTCCATGAGCGCAACAATATCAATTAGACAATAGAAACATCCGTTGATTGAAAAGGCTTAGTTAGATGAGAAAAAAAGACAGAAATGACAAAAGAAAATGAGAGAACAGATCTCCCCCGGGAAGGCTCGAACTTCCGATCTCCCGATTGTCTATGAATAACAGTCGGACGCTTTAGCCAACTAAGCCACAGGGGATAAGCTGATTGGATAGTAGAAGCTGTTCATTCTGATGCCTATAGAGAAAAGCAAGCAAACTAGCTCGATCTAGCGTAGCGCCAGCCATGCATCTCACCCTATATCTCGAATTATCCATCCTCATCAACATTCAGTCCCGTACGCAAAACCAGACCGCTGCTGCAGAGAATAGTGTTCCAATTGTTCTCAGATATAAGGTTGACGGGCAGAGTCAAACTGTATGTAATGAGCATATGATAACAGAAGATCCGTGATTGCATACCTGAATGTTATTGTCTTGGTCAAAGACCAGTCCGCGTTGCCCAAACGCAATCCATGTGTTTTCACGATGAATTTCAGTAGCGAATTCTCTCTCAAAGTTCTTTTGCGCTTTCCTCACGACTGAATACCCCTCTCTTCCATCAAGAAGAATGGAAAAAATGAGGTTAAACTTGGGCCTCTTAGGGTTGCTTCCAAAATACGCATCCGCATCGACGTGAAGATCTGCTTGGTGTTGGCAACAAGAGAGCGGACTTGGCTGCTAGCGAGTTTCTGCAGACAATCTGAAAATCCAGAAATCAAGACTTGGACATCGCTATTGACCGTGCTAATAAAATACATGGCGGCCGATGAGCCAACAAGAGGATTAATCTCTTCGGGAGGTGCGCCTTGAAGTGGCACAATTCTTTCCTTGACAGTAACGGGAAGAGCAGCGCCAAAATCAGAGAAGTTAGCACCATCTGGTCCGACTACTTCCCTGACATGTTGTGATCCGTAGACGGTCTTGAGATGATCCTCGGATTGGAAGTAAAGCTCAATAACGTCGTCAGAAAAGGCCCACCAAGGATTGGCATTGGGGACTGGGCTTTCTTGTGGGTTATAAGCCGCGTCTTGGATATGAGTCTGAACATACTTTCTGCGGATAATGTCAGAGCAAAGGAGTCTCTGGAAGATGAAACACTCACGAAGGAGTTACTTCAGGCGAAGGACCTTGAGTCATTTTGCCATGAACCTGGAAGTGGTAGTCGAAGAACTCTTTCCGAGTCAGGCCGGCCTTTCGCCTAACAGCCACGATCTGCTTGATATAAGGCATGATAATATATGGTTGTCGTAGAAGTGTATATTGTCAAGAAACAAGCAGAGCAAATTCGGAGGGCGAGACTGCTACTTATATCATTCACCAAAGACCCTGGACCCTATTTCGTCATGTTGATTTCTTACCGTACCCCAATCAGAGATAGAGAAGGTATGATCTCGAAGTTAATTAGGGAGGTTATAAGTCTCAATTAGGTAATTTCTCCGATGAACAGATATATTGACTTTCCATGACTAGGATGATAGGGTAGATTGCTAATGACTAAGCGGAAGTATGGGCTTCTCGGTTAGAAGTCCGCGGAACTAAGCATTCCTCCAGAAACAGGAACCAAAGAAATCGCACCTGATAGGCTAAGTCCCTCTTAATAGTAACAAGGATTAAGACGAACTGGTCCTAATCAATGCAAGTACGACAAGCTATGAAGTCCGAGCTCCGAACAATTGAGACAAAGTTGAATCTTCAGTAGCTAGAAACTTCCTCAAAACGCAACAGTCACTTTATACAAAGCCGCCGTGAAGACAAAGAATGAACAAGGCATTTGATCAAACGCTTTGGGCGTTGGATGAGAATGTTCAACACTGGTATTGCACCACTGAACGCCTTGGGCCCGAACGCGGTATACTTAATAGGGTCCGATCTAGGATATAAATGCAAGAAGACAATCTATAGTGTCAGCCATTTCTTTTTCTTTCTTACCAAACATTTCTTGTGGACTACATCAGCTTGAAGACACATTTGTGGGTCATCTCACTTTGACCAACTACCGTCGAAATGTTTAAGTTCAAAACATGGGATGACTTCAAAGCGAAGTACCCAGAAGAGTCGCATAGACGGGGTGCTTGGACCGAAGACGATTTCGAGTGGATGATCGAATTTCTGCCACTCCAAGCGCTCATGGACATTTGTCGCGATGAAGACTACGATGATCGTCCTATCATGTGGTGGGAGCTTGAGAATGCGGCGGTTCTGGAGCGTTCTCCTTTGGACACCTGTCTTCGCTTGTCACTGCTTATCGACTTCTTCGCAGCCAATGGTCCTTTCAACGAGAGTGAGGCTTACAAAATGCTCGAAAAGTGCGACCCGGGATTGAAGAAGGTGAAAGCTATTACTATAATGACCAAAAGCGCCCTGGGATACCGCTCTATCTCTCCACGTGATGAATGGAAAGGGCCTGACTTTCTCAAACGGTGGGTCGACCTGAATGCGGTTCCAAAACTGAATCAGATTCCTGAAGCAGTCGCTGAGGAGGCTTTCTATGTTGCGAAGGATACCAAATACGTGCGCCTTTGGATAATGTTCTTCATGAAAGGTAAATCTCTTAGGAGCGTTCGATTTCAACGGCTTGTGGACATTGATGATCAGAGGAGAGCGATGGCTAACGACGATAGCGAAGCAGAGATGAAATGGAAAGATACAGCCAGAGCTACGGCTGAAGCTGAGGCAAAGGCGCATCAGTCCAAGTGGCGCCGTTTCTTTTACTCGTCTTGAGAGACATGACCTGAGAGTCATTCGCTATCAATGACGAAAGGTGAAGAGAAAGAAAAAGGAGAAATGCAAGAAAGGATAAAAAAGAGAGAAGGAAGGGAAGTAGAAAATAGAAGTATCTCGCAAGTGCTGGATTTCTTGAAAAAGTTTGTTTTATATTTTTGTCTTTTATCTTTCCATTTGATAGCTAGGTACTCCCTGGTAGTGGAATTTACAGGTTTCGTTTCTTGTTCTAGTGCATTAATTTTATGTCGCTTTCTTAATTCTTCAAATCCACCGGGATCGAAATTGTAATATACTTATCTTTCATATGTAGTCATAATAACCCTTCTTTGGATAAGTAGTTATGATAATGCTTTCCCGCAATACTTACATCAAATCTAATCTCCATGCTTTTGTAAACTTCAGACTAACAATGGCAGCGATACCTTTTCCTTCGAGCTCACCAACGGCCTACGCACTACTCATCCTACTCTGTTAAACACGTTAATAAAGAGGCATAATATTTTATGTGGTTATGAGTCTAACTTAACCTTTGTCAACTCAAGGGGTTGGAATTTCTGTCTCAGTCAATACGATGAAATTGATCTGGTATCATCGCGCGTGGATCAGTTCTCAATACGGTGGCTGTGCAATACGGGTTGAAAATACAATTATTGAGCTGTGGCAGCCTGGTTTCAGAGGAGTGACCCATTATTGGCAAAGGATCGACCGCCGCTAATGCAGTAAGTAATGTCAATGCAGTGACGCGCCTACTCCTCCTTGACACGGAACTTTGTAAGGCTTTCGGTAGGGCATACCAGCCACCTTACAAAGGTGTCGCTCTTACTGGCACAAAGAAACCTGCTATCAACGCCCTTCCCCCAACTTCAACCATCTCACTGCTCCAGTGCACACACGCAAATTCCTTTCTCTCAATGACCCAACCAACAGAATCCAGCCGACCGTATGCCGACTTTGTGGAGGCTACTTATGGCAAGGCGTATTGGTGGCTTGTTAAATTCCTGCGTCAAGGCTATCACCTGCCGAAATGGAGCGACCCAGAGCGCCCCCACGACATCTACATACTCGACACCGTCAATGGTTCACTTCAAAGTCAACATTTTAGACCGCATCGCTCAGACCCAATCAGCGCCCAGTTCAAGGCGGCACTCACTTCACGTCCAGCTGAGGCAAAGATCCGCATTGTCTTGATACAAGGTAGCCGATCGGGGCAGATTAACACTAATTACCTTGATGCTATCGGCTGGCATTTTCAAATGAACCCGTCCTTTCTCTGTGCATATCTCCAAGCTGCAGTATACCAAAGCGCATATGATCTGCCAAAGTTCATCCCCGTTTCCCTGCCATCCGAGGATGAGTTTATCACGTTCGCTTCAGACACCTATAGTGGCTTTGAAATCGCTTCTATCGAACGAAATGACGATATGACGACTTGTAAGTTAATCTTGTTGGGCCGACAGAGGGGTAAACACATGACTGCAACTACCAAGGCCAATGTGAAATATCACGTACCTCTGTTATTCATAGAATTGTTTCTAACAAGTATTTCTCAGTGATAGTGCTTGGTCTTAACCGCTTTGATCGTACAATGAAGGAACTGCAAGAACATCTTATCACTCAACCTCGAACCGCCATATCAGCCGCAGATACTTATGCATGCGATTTTCTTCTTTTCTCTGCCCTGAAAAGACTTAGAGAATCAGCAGCACAAGCACAAGAACTTGGTTATATAAGATCCGACATGTATTCAGAACGAAGTGGTAGTGACCTTGCTCACGATTGGGAGCGTAACCAGACGATTCTTCGCAACATGGTGCATTCTCGAAAGACGATATTAACACATATCGCGAGAAACCACCGGGGACCAGATCAAAACTCCCCTCTTCTAGCCTCAACCCTTTCTGATTATGACTCTCTCATCGTCGAACTTCGAGAAAATGGTGCACAGCTTCAGAGCCTGCTTCAAATTCAAACCAGCATGCAAACAATCAAAGAAACACAGAAAGGTTTGGAACAAGCCGATGCGGTGAGAAGGTATGTCAGTTTATATCAAGTCAGAGTTGAACTCATGTTCCTGGACCTTGAAAGCTAATCATTTCATATCGACATAGAATCACTCTGGTTGGTATTGTATTTATCCCACTCAGCTTCGCAACCTCCTTTTTTGGCATGAATCTTGAAGAACTGGATACCGGAACAATTAATATTGGTTACTTCGTCCTCACCGCCGGTCTCTCGGGGCTTGTCGCTTGGTTGTTAGCCGCAAGTATTAAGCCAACTGAAAAACTATGGGAGGGGGCACGGAGACGGTATGCGGAGCGTGAAGATGCAGAGGAAGACGACTACGAGAATGTTACGAAAGGAATGCTTGTTTGGGGATGGATTCGTCGAAAGTCTTCCCTTGCTAAAACCTGGCATGAACTTTGGATGGAAGAAGAAGATCGAATAATAGTGGAAACGAGTGCTTACAACAACGAAAGAATCCCACGATTCCATCGGCGAGTAACACGGCGGATTCTGCTTATCTTGTTCCGGCGTGGAAGGGAGAAGTTGAACAAGATATTTAGTGAGTATTCCAAGCCCATCATAAGTATTCTAGTTACTAATTGGACATTAGAAAGACATGATTCCGAGGATCACCCTAGCCAATCATCTAATACCCCCTCAACCACCCAGTGAACAGTTCAGATGAAAGTGTACATATATGAGGATGAGAGATTCCTTTTAATACATTGTATTTTCTGTAACTGATCTGGCCCTGAGTTAAGAGAGAAGCCCCAAAAGAGAGTCGGATTTCTGGCCCCTGTTTTTAAATCACTCCGCCTATGGGGGGTAGAATTTCTACCACTAGAGAATACGTGTATAATTGGCTGTGGGTCAGTTTGGGTCCCTCTGCCAGTTATCTGGCTCTTTGTTGGAATTTTTGATCTTAAGAGAGGGAATTTAAACTGGCAAGAGGATGTCCCGAGTCCACCCGCGCGCATGTTTACCGAAAGAGGCTCACCAGCTATAGAGGACATGTATCGCATGGTTAGAAGGTTGGACTCGATCTTTGAAGACGAGTTTCATTCACTCGGCAGTGTAATCCGTTTATTAAGGAAGTTCCAAGTTACGGATTCACGTGACAGGCTCTACGGCCTACTCGGGATTGTCAAAAACCACGAAGTTGTTGTCGATTGCTCTCTTAGTGTGTCAGATGTCTATAAAGCATGGGTGAGGAACTGGGTGGAGAGAAAAGGAAACCTTCACTGCATTCTCGGTAACGGAAGTTGACCAACGACTTTAGGCCATCATGGCTTCCAGAGCTTTCAAACCAACTGGTGGATGGCTTCGTGTTCAGAGGAAGAATTCGAAATGCATCACAGGATGTCGCTAGCAACAAACAATCAGCTCATATTAGTTTCATGGATAATATCTTGAAAGCAAGAGGCATCAGAGTAGGGAAGCTTGAGTGGATTATTGGTCCATCTTTGAGCCCTCTTGGCTACGATGAACCATATGAGAGCTGGTTTGCGAAGTTTTTAGTCAATTTTGACTCGTACTCGTCGTTTACAGAGGAAATAAAAGAGCAGACTTGGAGGGCGTTGATCATGGACACTGATATAACTAATCGAGATCTGCCGATAAGTCCAACGCCAGATCACTTCCGACATTTATTTCAAGTTTATCCAAATATCGATCCTTTGCCAGAGGAATTTGAATCAAATTTGCCACAGCAAAACGGTTCCAACAATATGTGGCACCATATACAGTGAGCCTCAATAACGCGATGTCCCCCCTTCGTTGCTTCTTCGTCACTGACAATCTTCGCGTGGGGTTGGGGCCGTTCTGTGCGAAAGAGGGTGATGAAATTGTTTTGATATTTGGGAGCCCGCTATGCTTCGATCTGAGGCCTGAAGGCGAAGGATACCGAATGATTGGCGATGCCTATACACAGGGTGTTGGCCCAAACAGACGTCCGAGGGATCAAGAAGGGAATGAACTACTGGAAGAAGACTTTATGATTCACTAGCAACATGCACTATTGCTCAATTTGCTCATGAAATAGGGGCAAATCGATGACTTATACATTCGGCTCTTAAGAATCTGCAGAAAACAACTTACACCTAACAGTAGACCCGCTTCCGATCAAGCTTCATGTCCTTGACCTCTGTAGTCAGAGCAATTCTTCCAACGTTCATCTCAGGCTGGACATCCTGTATTTGAACCCTTGTTTTCCTTGTTATCAGAAGTCGATCTCCTGCACTGGCTCCACTTCCCGCATAAGGAGAAGCATCAGTAATCTCTATGTAAGGAGAGTCTCGCGTCAGCCCGTCGATGCTTTCAAGGAAGTCAGGAGCCACAATCAGATGTCGAATGACAATATTAGCTATGGTACAAGCCAGTAGTATGATTGTTGATAGCGCAGAAACGCAGAACCATGTAACATTCATGGTATACCGGTTCTCTGTGAATTCTGTCCAGGTGGCGGTAGTGTTATGCCACAAGCCATTGCGTCCAGAAAGAGTAGTTCCATCAGCACCCGTAAGAACAGTGACATTGTATGTTGCCATCGTGAACGTGTTCAATGCTGTGGTAAGCCTGGCTTCGAGCATTGTTTGGGAAATGTTTGTGAAACAGCCTGAATAAGTTCTTCTTATTGTATCTTGCTCGTAGCCAAATATTGTCGGGGGGTTATGGATGAACCTCTCTAGAAGACTTGGTTCCCGATGTCGATATGCTGCAGTAGTAAATGGGATTTCGAATAAAAGAGCCTGCGCATAATTCCAGATTGAGAGGTCGGTTAGATTTGATGAGTACTTTGGGTCATTCGTCTGACGGATTTGCGTTGCCCGGCATTCCAGATCTTCGAAGTCGCCCGATCTCATGCATTCCACCGCCGTTTCAACATTTGAAGTACTGATGTTGCATACACGAAGAGCAGGGTACGTGTGTGTTATGTTTGTTGGACAATTGCCACCCACAACCAACTGTAGGTATGATTCGCGCTTATGAATGTTTTTTAAAGGGTAAAAGTGAGACCAGGTGAGATTGCCCTCATTAACGAGATCTAACCAGATGTTTGGGTGGCTTCCAAGAGTATTGCTAGCATCTAACAAGGACTTTTGCTCAGTTAGCTGCCCATTGAATTCGGGTTGTGGTGGATGACGTAAAGTGGAAATATTCGTCCTATGCCAAAGAATCCTCTTTTCGGATTCATTACGCGGTAGCCAAGAGCTCCCGTCAAACTCGTCACCGCACTTGAGAATTTGGTAACGTGTTTGCAACACCATACTGGAATTGCCCGATCGAGGAAACGCCCCCCCGCGTATCGGAACCCCAATGAACGACGAATACGGGACAACTTGATCCGAAGGGACCGGTGTCCAGACCGTTGGGTTTCGATCGTCATACGCTGGAAGATGCTCCATAAAGGGGATGCGGACATTCCGCCACTGGTCTTGTTGCCCAAGACGGGCCGCCTGAGGACTACCTCCTAGTCGCTTCACAACAGCATTAAAATCGGCGCTGGAGCCATTGGCATGTGACAATAATACGTCAGCTCCGGAGAACGCAGCAAGAACCGTCCTTCTAAAACCGTTGATGAACGCTGATGACGCACTTCCACCATGTAACGCGTTCGTGTCCCCTTGGGCTTCATCTGAGACACCAAAGGTGGACTGTAGTGGTGTTTGGGAAAAGTAATGCACAGCAGGGACATCCGTAGTCTGCGTGTTTGGACGCCAGCCGAGCGATCGAACAACTGCCTGTCCGCCCACGGGGCTTAAGCACCATAAGGCTGCGATGCCAAGTGTCCATATGCGAATAAGCCTCAGAGTGAAGAGATTTTTGAACGTTGCCACTGTCGTCTGGCCGGTCAACAAAAACTCCAATGATCCAAGAGTTGATCCTCGTTCAGCGCTAAACAGAGCAAGAGTCTTGAGAAATGGCCCGAGAACTGCTGCGAATGAGATGGGCCAAAGAGTTGCAGCCAGCTGTAAAGCCTGAAGCGTATTCTCGCCAAAAGAGCTTTGCTCCTTGTTATGAAGTGACGCTACGATTCCAAGAAGAACTATGTCGTGGTTAGTGGCATCGCTTGGGGCAAATATCCGAAGCCTTTATCCTACCAATATATGTAAGAGGAACTACCAGAAGCAGTACAGATGTGCCAATCCTCAATATCCAAGGAGGGGAGGACTCTGCAAGCGGTAGATGAGCTTCCCGGGCACTACCGATGGCTTCTTCTGTCGCTGTGTTGACCTCCATCAACCTAGTCTTTTCAGCAATGTCTGATTTTGTTTCGACATCTCCCTCTGCGACTAAATTGATATCCACCAGCTGCGCGTTGCCTGTGGTAGTTGGAGGGGCCATAATGAGTGATGTCTCGGGGATAGAATTTGGGGTTGTAGATTTTTAGAAGAAAGAGGAGGAACGAACGCCAGACAACGGGGGTATATAGTTCAATTAAAACTGAAACAGCCTTTAATTACATTTTCGCTGTTGGCTGCATAGCTCATGCATGCCAAGACTGTTGGTTGTCTTTTCGCCCGTGCAACCTGATATTAACCCAAAATGATCCCTGTAGTAAGCCCAGATCTTATGATCGGCTTGCTGGCATTTAATAAATGTACTTGGGATGTCTAAAAGCAGACTACGTCAGCTGACGAAGTAGAGACGCTTTAGAATGTTTATAGATATTTCTCAACCCTCAACCCGTCGCTTATGTTTCTCTCACCTTCTCAACGTTCGCTCAACCGCGCCGGCACACAAATATTCTGGCCGGACCAGCCACTCGCATACTCCCATCTGGCCCAGGTTCACCAATCGCCGCGATAATGCAGTAAGGCCGATCCCTCTCACGATGCACTTCATACCTTGGCCAGCCACGAGGGTGAATGGTGAACCGCGGCTCTAGGCATGCCACATCTTTCCACGCCCTTGGCCTCTCGGGGCTGACAGGTATGTCAACTGTCAATATACTTGCCAGCCTCTCACCAAAGGCATATGGGTTCATCTCACCCTTAGGCACAGTGTAAAACGTACGTCGCACCCAAGAAAGCTCCACATCTAGCCAGAGGTATACCGAGGAAAGACCTTTTGCTTGCTCAAGTGCTTGACAGCATTTCCCGCCAGCATCTCATGGTTTCCTTTTGGCTTTGATCTGGTAAGCAACCATTTGGGATAAGCGGCAGACAAGCCGTCAATTGAAGATGTCGAAGATTGTCCTGGATGAGAGAAGCTCGGTAGATAGTAAGTGCGTGAATTTTCTCGAGACAATGGACGCAGAACGTGACGTTCGCATAAATAGACTCTCGAGCTTCAGCATAACTAATGCATTGTCAACCACTGCATAGACTTATGATGGGATAACTTACAGTTGTCGGCATGTTAACAGCAGGCTTAGAAATAGAGTCCATCCACTGCTCCTCCAGGTAGACCCGGACTGATATAGTTCTTCACACTTCCAGTGGATGGCCCAAGGCGATGCGAGACGCTTCCACGTCGCTCGATCTTCGATGGGGTGGTAGGCGAGCTTTCCCGCCATTTGTTGGACTTCATCTGGTTCAGTAACGTCGGTAACACATCACAGTATGAGATGGCGGAAAGTCCCGTGTCATTCCATAGTTCTTGGAATATTATCTCCTTGATATCGACGGGAAGTTGGGCGAAAGCGGAAGCAGACTGTGGTTCAACCGAGAGCCTATCGCTGGCGGGTTCGCTCGCGAGTCTCCATCCCCTGGAAGTAATTAGCAGGACGAAATATCACGCAGATATTTAGACTAGTAGCCTACCGGATCGTAGCTGAAGTGCCAACCTCGAAACAGATTCGAATAATCTCATTGCAGAAACGGTCGTGCGGGTTGGATTGATGGGCATGTTTCGATCAGTCAGAGGGACGTGCAGGTCTAGTTAAAGGAAGTACGAGAATGACAGTTCCTTAAATAAATATCTAGAACTACGTCAGCTGAGCAAGGCCAGGGTATGTTAAAGTTGTTGATAATCTAGGACCAAAAAGTGAGTTGGCCCAACACCTATTTCATATCTAACAGCCAACCAACCAACAGTCCAACAGCAGTGCTTCTTAGCGCAATCCTAGGACTTTTGCATGCATCCCACGAGTAATTATTGTAAAGGACAATGAAATCTAAATATTTGAAAACAAGGGCAAATGGCAAAAAGAGAATCCCCGAAACCTGGATCGAACAAGTGACCTTTCGGTGTCAATTTTTCAGTTACAGCCGAACGCTCTTCCAGCTGAGCTATTCGGGGATTAAGTCATGTGACTTGATAAAGATGATCTGTCGTAAGGAAACACTCTACCTACTCATCCGATCTTTCTAAGTTTATAGCTCAACCAAAGTCCCAGCACCTATCTTGACTTGAACGAAAATCGGTCCGTGATAGACCTGTATCTCATTTGCCTGATCAGATCATTGAAGGGTGTAACTTCGAAATGATACTTGTTCGAAGGTTGGCTCTTGACAAAATCTTTCGTTGTAGTCCAAGCCCTGTACAGGAACTTATGCTCATCCAAAAAGGCGCTGTCGATAGAGCTCATATCTATGACATGCTCTGCTTCCAGGATTCTTTGGATGGACCTTGTCCATGGAACGAAAGAAGAATGGGTTGGGCTTGGATCTCTGAAATCACGTGTTACCACCACTTCGATGGGAATATCGGCGCTGACGATAGGCCCAAGAGGCAGCTTACGTAGCTGCACTGTGTACTGTGCTCGAATTAGCTCTGGCTTGTAAAAAGAAGGGGAGCATTCACATACCTCCTGCACAGTGCCATCCACTAGTTTTCCGCCGGGTAGTACCTCTGTGTCTTGACAAAGTGGTGCACCCGGCTCGATATCACGTACCTTTTTAGCGGTAATTCTGAAGTCTTGGATTGCCCCAATTTCCCTGAGGAAAGATGCCAAAGTAATGCTACCCCGCTTGAGCGGCAGATGGACGTGTACACGGACGTTCTTCCAGATCTCTTTTGCTTCAAGTTTGCTTTGGGTGTAGACCATTGCATCATGGATCAAGTTCCATTTCTGCGCAAATATTAATTCCATCGGACGGGCTTGCAGCACCAAGATGAATTTCGTTTCCGGCCTTGTACCCCACCACGTTGGTCTAAGTGAATACCTTCCGTCCCCCATGTATTCTGGTGGGCAGGTTACAAAGCTAAATCTGGTATGAGTGAAATCGCTCTCATCTTTACGGGAAATAGAGTTCAGAAGCGATTCGCGTACGGGCAAATCGATGACGAGATTACCGAGGGAGTATGAGACGTCATATTGTATTCGAAATAAATCTCCTGGTGAGAGTTCTTTCAGTTGTCGGGTCGGTGTCTCTTCTTCGGGTTTGCTAGGGGACGGCTTTGGCGGTACGGACGGCTGATCGATTTCAGGTGTTGCTGGTGTGGCTGGAGTAGTCAATCTTTGAGATGATGTCGCACCATTACGGCGGATGTCTGGCTCTGATGCTGAAAAGACGTAGGGCGATGGTGACTTTTCACCACCTGGAATTTCGTGAGGAAAGTAATCGTCGTCGGACTCGCTTTCTACAGAGGGCGATTCCTTTGGCTGATTGGACAAATTATCCTTTGTTCCAGGGTAAGGCTCTCGAAGAGCAGTGGAAGTCATGAGGTCATGCACATTCAGCCGATGGTATGACCTTTGAGGGGCTATATGGGCAGCCTCAACTTTGCGGTCACTAGCCAAGGACTCTCGTATTGTCGTATCACCAAAATCTGATGTGACAGAGTTTTTCTGACACCCCGTCTCCTTGTCGAACGGGCCCTCATCTGTCAGGGTTCTTGGGTGCGACTTCTCCTTGTCCTCAAGGTCACCTGCATTTTTTGGGCTCCGAATAGGAAGATCAAATTGGGGTGAGCTAAGTTGGCTCTCCTCGCGCTCATCAATGAAGGACAAAGCCCTCGAGCTCGCGCGGTCGCTGAATCCTCCATCGACATCAAGAGTTGTTTCTGTATAAGTCGCCATGTCCTCAAGAGACTTTTGCAAGATGTAGTCATTGGGTGCAGCGGTTGTGTCGGGTAACCGGGCTTGAAGCTGTGCGATCTCTTGTAGAATCTGAGCCGTGTCATCTTTGATAGCAGCTGTATCATTGAGAACTTCCGTGGTGTCGGCTTTGATGTCCTTTGTTAGAGATAGAGCCAACATATCCAGTGCTAACTCGAGTGCTGATTTGTGGGCTTCCAAACTGGATCTCAATTTCTCCATATCCCCTTGGCCATTGAGGACCCAGGCGGCCTTGCTTCTGACCCCCCCCATCTCCGTATTTCGTTATGCAAGTCTGAACTTCGACTACAACTGAACTGCAATTTGTCACGATGCCAGAAACGTGGTGTTGTATTGTCTCCGGAAACGGCTTCGCGTCATCTTTGGCGTCTTCTTGGATAAGCTGAAGGACAGTTTGGAGGGAGTGCAGCTCGCGCGATATCCTGTCCAAATCGCTCCGGGCTTCTCTGCAGCTTCGCACAAATGCATTTGGATAAACTCAAGCTTCCGATGGTTGTGATTAGACTGGCGCATCCCGTGGCGATGGAGAGAGGATCCATTGTGAAGATTGAGATGTGGGGGAATTGGAATTTCAGCCCAAGGATTGATGGCATTGAAGTCCTGTGCAGCCAGTCTGCCTTATTGGCCACCCTGGCTGCGGCTGAGTCTAGGCGCGGTACCATTGGTCGGTAGTGTTCAGCTGGTCATGAGTAAGGCGTAGCTGGATGGCTAATCAATGGCATGATGTATGATGGGAACTGCGTGGTAATGCAATATTCGAACTCTCTGCTAATAATTTCCAAATTTATGGAGACCTTGCGGATGTACATGACAATAATTTAGAAAAGAAGCAGTCGCGAAGGCAAACCTAATCTACAATATCAGGCAAGTCAGTAAGCTTATCGATAAGCCTCCACGTTAAAATATCGCACAGATTGCCAAAGGCAGACTCGTAAAACTGACCGATCAGAATTGACTCAGTTTCGTAAAAGTGCATGGGTTGTGTAGAGCAGAGATCTTGGCAAACAGGATCGGGGAGGTCGGTTGTGGACAGCAAGGTTCCAGGACAAGAAGAGGAGGAGGTATACGGGTCAAAGCGACAGTTGCGACATTGCAAGTTTAGTCAATGCCTCAAAATGTGGTCACAGACAATAATTGGGGATCACATTGAAACAGAAGGAAGTCAGAGAGAGTTCGGGTAGGGCTAACGTTATTGGCTTTTGGAATTAAGGTTAATAATTTACCTCTGAAATCGAGATCCGCTCTAATCAAACTCGTTGTTAATGGTTCCTTGGCTGGGAGGGGCATTGCAGCCACGTTTCCTGTCAGTGAGCGCCATAAACAAGCCACAGGCAAAAATGCGACAAGCATGCGAACGCCTGCAAGGAATTTTCTGCAAAACGTCCAGATTGTCTGCGACTATTGCGATGGGACTTATTTATAGCATATAATAGTAATAAGCACTCAATTGTTGCAGTAGATACCGACGGATGCCGGAACAGCACTCGTTAAAGTGATCCATTGTTTGCTTACTTCCCCAAAATTATCCGCTGCTAGTGTCATCGTCATGTACCAACGATCGGCTTATTTTATTGAGAAGGTGAGATAAAGTTATGGAGATCTCTTTCAGATTTTAGAACCAACGCTATTGGATTTTGAGGATCTTCTTGCTTTTGATAAAGTGTTTCTAAGCATGACCAGAGATTGAAATTTTGGCGTTTAGGGTAGTAGACAGGCATGATCAAAGCGTCTAGATTTTCGGTAATAATTTGAGGCTCTGACGATGCCCCCAATCACATATCCCTGACCAGCTGCAGCGATTCGAAAGATTGGGACAGCGAAGAATTAGAAATTGTGAACTCGCAGATGAATCAGGGAATGAGAAGAATGGGCTGCAATTTTTTCTTCAGTTTCAGCGTGATTAAATGCTTGAACGTTGACAAATTGTGTATATGTGCATTCTCAACATTGTGGATATGGAATCAAAAAAGAGACGGGCCAGTACATACGACCAACCCACTGGAAAATACGGAATTTATTTTCGAGTTTTATTAATTATCTTGATCTTTTTCACTGATTGCTGTCTTTCTCCAAGCCCGGATTGACAGCACCGCGTCGTAATGGGGGGGCATCTGCGACAATGGAAGCCATTTCACAAACCCGGTCTTTGAAGCTACGACAGTGAGACACGAGCCAAGACTTGAGAGCGGCCCCATATCACACGAGAGAGACACATCAGTCGTTAATACCATTTCGACGAGTGTTTTTCCGGTCATGCCGAAAGATCTAACTTCTAAGCCAAAGGCCTCTTCATAGACAGCTATGAGGATGATGTTGACTATGGCCTTTGTGCGGAAGTATGTATTCTTTTTTAATGTCCAGGGCTTAAAGTCTATGTTGCCTAATAAAACCAAGTACAAGCTGTTTTGCTCTGATCTAGTTAATCGCTATGCGATGAAGCACTGGTCCAATTAATCGTCACTGAGATATCAGGACAGTCTATAATACACATACTCCATCAAGATTCAGACCTATTAAGTGTGCAGAGTATCTTGAAACTAGAGCATATGTCACTGCTTATAGCCTCAAGGAATCACTTACTGACCATATTTGAACTCCTGAATAGAGACAGTTCTTTACCTCTGAATTAATGCCACTAGAATTGTGATTCAGAACTCTTTAGTAACTATTTAAAGCCCAAATCTCTAGCCATATTGATTTATTTCTTTTAATTAATTCCATAATTTCCTGTTCAAAATCGCGGATTTATCTATAAATATGAATTGTTAGTTATGTCCTATATCTCAAGATTTTATGCTAATAATATGCAGCAAATGGGAAAATCTTCCAAGCAATCCGCGATGAAAATGCCTCCATTGTGGAAAAACACTCGACCCCAACAAGTACATCCTTCGATATCTAGTGCATAAACATGGAAACGGGAATTGGAATTCGTGTTGAGGTCTCAGACCACG
>JABCJY010000517.1:0-11502 GCA_013184415.1 Fusarium concolor
GCGATTATTCGGGGAAATGTCGGAGGAATTCAGGGTTGGCACAGACAAAAACTAGACAACCCGACGGGATTCTGATGGTCCTTTGTACAGTAGGCTCATCTTCAATGACAAAAGCGAGTTCTCGCCCGTGTCATCTTTCCAGATAGATCTGCCAAACGGAAACAGTGCAATCCTCCATGTCTTTCGTATCTCGACCATCAAAATCCTCACTTAATCAAAGCGAAAACTCCCAACGCAACTCGCTTCAATGCAAAAGACCTGTCATGCCCCAGAAGACAGCTCGAATACATTATCACACGCCCAGAATAGTTCCATGGACACCTAACTCCTTTAGACCATTTGCGTTTCCTTGAGAACATTATCTTTGTACCAGGGCCAAAAGTCCTCGACAGCCCATCTCCTTAATCGACTTAGGCCTGCCATGATCTGCAACACGCCAAGAGACGTCATGGTCGTACCAATTGGGGTACTAGCCCAAAGAGTCTTCCAACAAGTCAGCAACATATTCACTTCAGAAAAACAGCACTATTCAACAATAAGAACACTCACAGTCTCGTCCCCTCGTCTCGTCGTCGCAACAAACGACCAATGATGACCCTGCACTATAATTCCAGGCAAGAAAGGCAGCTTCTCGATACTATCGCCTGCTTGACTAGCTAGACACGTCCACTGCGCAGCCTGCCATGAAGCCATCTGCACGTCTCCCTTCTTCACATCACCGCCGTACTTCTTCGTCTCTATACTGAGACAAATCGGCGATGTACGGAGGGGATCGAACGAAGTGTGATTGACAGACTTCTCCAACGTGGCGGCTTGAAGGCGACGGGTCGCTGCGTCTACCTCTGTTGAGGCTGGTGGGTCGATGTGAAGGACGTAATCCACCTTCGTCGAGGGCAGCGGGAATTTGTGGTAGCGTGCTGTCACCGAGGCGGTCATGCTGAAGGGTCATTGTTGGATTGGAGCAAGATACATGGACAAGATAAACTTACCAAGGTGACATTTTCAGTATTGAACTTCCTGGCCAGCATTTTTGCTTGATGACCGCTTTGATAAGCGGTGTGTGCACGAGATGATTCCAGCCTGTTTCATCAAATGGATCATTCTGGCAGCGTTGTGCCTCCTCGATAATGTCGTCGACGATGGCAAAGACTGAGGACAGCGACATCTCATCGTCATCGTCAACAGCAAAGCCCGCAGTTGGGGGCGGGATGTAAGCAACGCTGGGTTCGAGCATTTGCAGTGTTCGATCAATTGTTTTTGATCGCTCGTTGATTCCAGCCTTGTGGTACATTAGCCAAGATCCCAATGATGAAAAAAGACAGTACCGACCTCCCAGCTTTGAGGCAAGAATTTCTGGCCCATGTTAATTTTTTGTATGTCAACATATAGTTTGTACAATTCATCAGGCATATCAAGTGCACTCGGATTCAAAGTCCGCGAATGAAGGACATGACCGCCTAATCCAACTACAGGAAATGTCTGTTTGATAGGAGAGGATCGACCAGATCCTTTACTGGTAGAAGTCCCGGTCCCGCTCCGGGACGAGAAATCTGGGACGCCTTCAAAGATGGAGCTCTGGCTCCTTGCCAATTGAGGCGCGCGCGGTGTTACGTCATTGTTGTCATCAGCTTTTCGTTTCCCGGGTGTTTCGGGAGCCATGTAGGGAACAGGAATAGCAGATGCGTGCTCGTAAAGATTGGAGTTCTTGGTGGATTGTTCAGGTGAAAGGAGCTGATTGTTTTGATGATAGCGTTTGCGCTTCTTAAGCGGAGGCTGATCTGCTGAATGGTTCTGGGCTGGAATATCAATGGACTCTAGCCACTGATCAATTCTGAGTTGTAGTACGGAGTCCATGTGTGGGTGCTGTGATGTGGTGCGACGAGATGGGATGGGGATTCAATTGCTTTGGTGGTGAAGGGACGTGTTTTGGTGAATATTATTTCGGCTGTCTTGCCATTGTTATGACGTGTTGTCTTGCCAACTCTGCTGGCAAAGATCTGCAGGGATATGGACTGGGCTTAGCCTAATTAGTTAAATCTCGACGTGTGACCAAGGCCCAATCATCAACCGACCTCTACCCCCTGGCCTCCCCCACAGCTAGTGACTTTGGAGAATTCAAATCTACCCCTGGTCAAAAATCAAGTCTACCCCATGTCATGTGGGGCAAAATAAATCAATTCTAGTAGAATTGATTTTGGTATGTAGGACTAGGGTACAACGATAATTGACAGGGCTCTTCCTCCGTACATAAGACAGCCTCCTTCGTCTTAACAACGAGATGGATGCCTTCCATTTGCGAGTTTCTTCATCGAGACCGAGGACAAAGGGGACTCTTGGGTATCAATCAATCAATCACGCTCGTCTTCATCTTTTCATCTAGGAGTTTCTGCATGAGTCAGTGTGTTTTGGTTTTGCCAAGATAAAATTGTCCCCGCGGTGAATCCTACCGTCTCCGCGGACTCAAGTCTGGTGGGAGCCAGATTCGCATGTCCAAAACATATATTTCGCGCACACTATGCTGCATGTGTCGCGATAATCTTCAGGCAGCGTTCGACCCACACGTCATCTTGAGTATCAAATACAAGACCAATAAATGCAGGCGGATCATTCATCAATGACAATAACTTCGTTCGCAACTCGAGGAGCTCGTCACCTGGCCGGAGATCCAGTTCACAATTCCATGGGTTCTCCCGATATTTGTACGTTGGATTGCGGACAACCCAGCCAAGTTTGCAAAGGATGCGATTGTTAATTCCTCTATGCTCTAAGGAATTCGTCAATATGGTGTCGCCGGATCGATCTCAGACGCGATCTTACCCATTCTTTTCATCATTTCGGGGATCCTGAGAACCATGCCATCATCTCGATCCCAAGGAAAACATTGCGGGTAGAGGAACCAAAGCATTCGAGTCATGAGTGTCACGGCTAAAAGCTGCCTATTCCTCGGAGGGCCGGGCTCAAAGTTGTTCTTGTTTTGCGGCAGTTTAGGTATGTCTGTAGACGACGTAAATGTCAGTGCTATCATCAGCAAGAGATCACAGAAAGGATCCTTGAGAGCCTGCTCGAGACAGTCGCGAGCATGTTCGTAATGCGCCAGGATCTTCTGATTGCCGGAAGCATATAGTTGTCGTGTAAAGTCGAGCCCTTCTTCGATAATTCGCGGGATTTCGGTGAAGGGAACAGGACATCCAAAGTCGATTGAGGAAGTTCGCAGCCCTGTTTCGGAAGCATCAGTCCCGACCTCAGCCTCAGCCTCAGCTGTATTCTCCAGCAGTAGACTGACGGGAAAGCCTGACATGTAGACATTTCCGCCGAGTAACCAACGATCCTCCTTGCAAAGCTCCATATCACCCTCCCATTTCCTCCATTGATGTAACCCGGAGATAAATGGACGAAGAGGATTGAGTTGGCCTGGGTTTTTCGGCAACCTGGTGAACAAGCTGTGCATATTATAGTGTGGGATGATCCAAAAATGAGGCAATGCGTGCCTTCCTAGGGATTCTTTCCAGCTTTCTGCGTCAGAGGCGCCAAGGTGTGCCTCGATAGACGCATGGAATCTTCGAGCCAGCTGTCGATAATAGCAATGATCCCAGAGTGTACGGGCGAGGCCATCATCCCAGTCGAAAAGCCCCTGCACCCTATCATGGTAGGCTCTTCCCAATTTGTGCGGTCCTTTTCGCGCAAAGGACAAATAAGGTGGCTCGCCGGTCAAAGTGTGAACGATGTCGTAGCTCAGTCCTTGGTAACCTTCCCATGCCGACTCGTGCTCGCTCCTGGGCCCCAAGTCATGAACAGGGTTGGTGCTGCAGATTTGTCGAATGACTTGGAGTGCAAAATGCCGATAAATCATCTTACGCATGCGGTCCAATATATCAGGGTAAGCACTCGGCTCGCTGGTCCGCAGGTGATCCTCCAATTCTCTGGCTTTGCAATACTCCCGGCTTACAGATTCCACGTCCTTCCAATTGCGAAACACTCCCTGGAGCCCATTGAAAGTGAATGTGGTTGATGCCACGAGGTTGTCATGGAGGTGAAAATTAGTCCAATTGAAAAGATCAAGAGGCAACCAAGCGAGGCCTGTCTGACGCATACTGCTCTCGAAATCTAGACCACGGAGAGGCTTTCCCTGCCGGTTCTTGTATGTGCCTTTGAACATCTGTGAGCGCTTTGCAACATGATGGCAGTTGACGCTGGCTTTCAGAGAACGAAGAAGGATGGTGACCATGATCATGTTTCTTTGATGGTCTTCCCAGTTGGCATCGCGCCGGCTTCCTCGAGCCCGGACAAATTCGATGGCGGAGAGCCAGCGATTAAACTCCCATCGCATGAATTCGTTCACATGAGCAGTTGGCACCACCCAGAATGGGCGATGTGGACCGTAAGGGTGTGATGTGGAAGGATCTACAGTTGTGAATAGTTCCCAAGAGATTCGATATTCTTCTCGAACGCCGAAACTCGTCTCCATAGAACTATCCAACGCGAACCGTATTCGAGACTTCATAGCTTGAAACACTTTGCGAAGCCGTTTGAGTTTCGGTGCAGACTGGAGCGAGGTCGCCAGCCCGGCGTTGCGATACTGCCGAGCAGCCACGATCCAAGCGTCGAGTAATGAAGATGGACATGTCAGCCCCTCTAGGTTTGGTTCACCGAACAACCCAGAGTCCCGCTTCGAGGCTGTCGAAAAGAGATCCTTATTCACGTTGTAACGTTGAGCATAAGCAATGCCTCCCTTGCGTAGGGGGTGCGATCGGCGAGTCTCCACCCTAGCACTGCCTGCCTGGCCGGTAAGGTTCCAGTTGAAGTGTTCCGACGATATCAGCGGCTTGTCGCCGCTGTACCTCATCGAACGGACCCAGGACGCCAAACATCGGCTTTTGTGCAAAAGTGTGCACTTCTCTGAAGCTGCAGTGTCTTCGAGACCAACATCTACCCATGTATTGGACAAATCGGCTTTTGACCAATCCAGCACTTGATGAAGGTGGGCTGTAATCTTGGTACGGCATTCTTGAAATGTTGAGGATTTTGCTTCCAGCTTGATGTTCTTCGCGCTCAGTACAATAAACATCCCGCGAAACACGGCGAGGTCAGCCTGCTCCGTATTCTGGGTCATATGGCGCCAAATCGCCGGTAGGTATTCTTGAGGAAGGTAATGATGCATATCCATTCTGTTAGGAACCATTCCTCCGCAGGTTTCCCGCTGGCGACTGTAGGCTTTACTCTCCACATCGTCGAAGGAACGAGGATGATGTTGGATCACATCAGGTGGACAACAGCGACGAATCGCTGGCAGAAGAAGTTGGTCAATCCACATCCGCCGTTCCTCTTTAGTAAGGTAGGTCGTCGTTCGACAAACGTGAGAAATTCCGGGAAAGAACACATATACGCTGAATTGAGGGGATTGGCGTCCGCTGCCCAATCGAAGGTGAGGAATAAGATGTAGAGCTGTTCCGTAGTGGAAGACATGAATGCTGCTTCCGAAATTCCTTGAAACTGGCGGATGATACGATACGTAAAGCCCACGGGTGATTGATAAACATGAAGCCCAGGAGATGACGCTGTCAACATCCCAAGTACGCTGAATATTGGGAGGGATTTCCTGAGACCTTTGGATGTTCAAGTTTGGACGACTGTCTCCACCGCTTAGTATCGAGAACCAGTCCGGCTGAACCTGTTCATTTTCGTCTGTCCGGGCATGAGGCGATGCAATTCCAATTGCATCTGGTACCGCAAGGTTCCGCCAGTAGTCTGCCATATCCTTTAGACCGAGCCCAGACCGTGCATCCCGGCTGACGATTTCTTGTTCTTGTTCTTGGCAATCGCATAAACGCCGCCAAGTTCTTTCTAAGAAACCCTTTGCCAAATAGAGATCCGACTCGGAAGGGGTATTGGTGTCGTAGATGTCCATCTCGTTTTCAGCATCCGAGACATCCGACTCGGAGTTGGAGTCTGTTTCAAAAGCGTCTTCTGATTGAGGCTCGGCGTCAGACAATAATCCATCGGCAATGTCTTCTTCTTGAAAAGCTGCGTTTCCATCTTGCCGTATGCCGTCCCAGTCGCTTTCAGCTGCTTCACGTGCATCTGGGTTCGGAAAGGCACTTCTCTCAGGCAAGCCTGATATGCTTTCTGTCTCTGAGGAACCCGTTATAGTAGAGTTGTGCAACTGTAAATTCGGAGTTTCGCATATGTCATCGTCTCTGATAGAGTGACGCTGATCACAACGTGGTCCCATCAAGCGTAATCTCAATGCTCCCTCTCCTAACGGGCTGGGCGAATTTGAGGCCATCTCTAGTGTTCTGTTTGGTCCAATGCTAGTGAGTGATGTCTCAGCTCCATCTGGCCGACTGGCGACGTTTAGGGTTACATCAAGACAGTTTATTGACTCTTGGCGGCGCTGCGGCGAGGATGAAGGTAACACAGCTTCTACTGGTTGTGGCGCATAGACTTGAAATCGAATATCTCCATGCACCGAGGGGTTCCGGAGCCGTCGCCTGGCGCGTTTAGCAACGACATCTTGCCTTGCTTTCGCCTCCGGTGTATCGTACTTTCGCGGTCGCCCGCGCTTCTTGGGTGCCTCGGGCATAGTGATCAAAATGCAGTATTACGGTGACTGACTTAGCCTGTCTTGAGGTTCCTACAGCTTGATGAGATGAGCCTGCCCCTGAGTTGACCGCGAAATCCTGATTAGGCTAGTGCGTGACCGCGAAAATCAGATGAAGTTAGTGTGTGACCGCTAAATTCTGGTTGGCCAGATATTCAAGCACTAAGAGCGAGGTAGGCTAGCGTACTGACTGCGAAACTCAAAATGGCAATTTTAACTGACCCGATGGCTTTGTGCACAAGGCATATCACGGGGTGTAGAATTGAGCAAATGGGAGGGATTTCTTGTTCCATAGAAGGGCTGCCTTTAAGCGCCAACATCGACGTGGCGGCTTATGTACGTCTGATACTAAATTAAGAACAGGCACAAATAAAGGGTTTTGGGTTCCAAAATTTCTCATCTTTTGGTTTCTATTTTCCCTCAGCAAGCATTTACTGCTCCGACCATCAACAAATCCGATCTCACTTCGCGATGTCATCTCCAAGCGATTACACTGTCGGTTGGATCTGTGCCCTTCCTATTGAAGCCGTTGCAGCCACGGTTTTCCTGGATGAAAGACTTGACGGTCCTGCAACTCAAGCTAAAGACGATACCAACAACTACAAATTCGGGAAGATCAAGGAGCACAACGTGGTCATTGCGACACTTCCCAAGGGCGAGTATGGAACTGCGACCGCTGCCAGCGTGGCTAAGGACCTGACTCGGAGCTTTCCTAATGTCCGTATTGGCCTCATGGTGGGGATCGGTGGCGGTGCACCTACTTTGAAGCATGATATTCGTCTTGGAGACGTTGTGGTCAGCTCTCCGGTCGGGCCACAATCGGGCGTTTTCCAGTATGACTACGGGAAATCCATACAGGATAAGGAATTCCAACTCACCCGGTCACTTGATCAACCTCCTCAGCTGCTACGTGCAGCAGTGTCTTCACTGGAAGTGGACCACGAAATTTACGGCAATGGTCTTGAGGCTGCAATTGCCAGGATTCTGGAGCAGAAGCCTAATCTCCAGAGAAAATATGGGCGACCATCGGATGGAACAGATATCCTGTTCCAACCTACAGTCACCCACGCCGGAGGAGACACATGTGATATTTGCAGCATAGATGAAGCTGATGTTGTCAGCCGCGAACCCCGGGAGTTTGAGAAATCTTCGATTCATCATGGTGTTATCGCATCAGGTAACAGCTTGATGAAGGATGCGACATTGCGCGACAGCCTAGCCTCACAAAGGGACGTTTTATGCTTCGAAATGGAGGCTGCAGGGCTTATGAAAGGCTTCTCATGCCTTGTGATTCGAGGAATCTGTGACTATTCAGACTCTCATAAAAACAAGGCATGGCAGGGTTACGCGGCTATGGCTGCAGCAGCTTATGCAAAACAAATCGTCAGCATCATTCGACCTCAAGCAATCATGGAGTTGCCGAGGCTAGTTGAAAGTTAGTCAGAAAATCACTAGTTCTTTGTGTGATAGCTTCTAACCAAATTTCTTAGTTGAGACTCAAGTTCGTGAAATCGCGCGGACAACTCAAAATGTACGGTCGGAAGCTCCCAAAGCATCTGGCTCCAGCACACAATTCCCAGACGACGACGGTGCCTGGATAACGTCTGAGTTTTACGAGATCGCAGAGCCACAAGAGCCGCTTTCCATTTCGTTCCATCAGCCACGCTGCGCACACAACTGTCAAGAGATACGAGACAGCAACAGCGAAGAAATGGAAAGCGACATCAACACTGATCGTTTTACGGAATATGTTCTGCGGGAAGACATGCAGACTGAAATCTCTCATTTCTGTGGTCTAGGTGGCGTGATTCCACAGATTCTTCACTCATCGAAAGAACCAGGAACGATCAATCTCTTCAAGTCCGAAGATGGCCGGCCGCTTATGAAAATCATATATAACGACAAGGCAGATTGTGGTACTTCACAAACCAAGATCGAGGATGCTGACAGAAACGCCGAGACTTCAGAATTGGTGTTGCAACTCCACAAAGCGATTCGTGGCCTTCGGAATGCTGCCATTACGCTTCAGCAAACACATTTCTGTTGCGACCGGTTCACTGTACTTACCGCTGATGAATTCAATCACCAGGGCGACGGAATCTCAGTGGTTCGTATGAATACCGTCACATTCAGTGTCCTTGATAAATTGGAAAAGGAAATCGATCGACTTATCCTCGAGAATTCAAACATTACTATGATACCCGAAGAAGAGTCAATATATCGAGACATCATGAAGACTTTGTTTCCTAGCCCTTGGCCCCTTCCTTCAACAACCGGGGAAACGTTACACTTATATTCTCTCACTCTTCAGGTTCTTTGCTTGGGCATCATTTTTTACGCCCAAGCCCACACAGGTGGTCTCGAGCCGGCCTACCTAGCAAAACCACCATACCTTATTGAACTTCGAGGAAGCTCTTATGATCTTCCATTTATCGTTGCGGAACAAGTTCGGCTTTCGTGTATGCACGAAATGGTTGGTGATAGGGTTTGGGCTTTTCGGCCGTCAACTCAGGTCTTCCAAACGCAGACTACAGGAATGTATCTCAGCGCCACTTGTGAAGAGATAGTGGATTGTTGGGGTCCAGCATCTTTCAGTCTATCACATACTACCAAGCCTTTTGAAGATACGTTGTATGGGCTTTTTATAAGAGGAGGCGTTATTCATCCAAGTAAGCAAGATCTTGAAGATGAGGTTCGCGTTTTCCATTGGACACAAGCGAGCGAATACAAGGGCTCATATCCGTATACCAGCTTCAGCTACCGCGCCAAGATTATCATTGGAGCTAGTTTGAATACGGCCACTGCAGAAACTCTGCTAGGTGGTACTGGACGCCATGAAAGCAGTGAAAGCAAATCCACCTCATTGGCAGAGAACAGTTCGGGCGGTCCACATCATACTTCCATTAAAGACAACAATGTTACACTGGTAGACGCACATGCAGCACAAAACCCGCAAACACACTGGAGTGTGGGAACACAAGAGTCGTTGCAGGGAGAACGTTCACAGACCGGGTCTCAGCTTAAACCACAGGATAAACTGTCCGGGGCCATTAAGATCAACTCTGGATGTCATCGAAGTATTGAAAAAAGTCGTGCAGCTTCACAAGATGACCGCGAAGCCCTGGGTACGTTGCCGCCATCCTGGCAACCAGTAGCAATGCAAACAGTCTTCCAAGTTGGATACCAGGCGGTTTTTCAGTACGGAATTGAGAACCAAAAGCAACCAAGGGTCCCTCTAAAGAAAGTCATTTTGGACAATTGGAGCATTCGCCGGAACCTTCTGGTGTTCGAGTGTCCACTGGGTATTCAGGTCAGCCTCTGCACTGGCGTCGCCCGAAGAGTTCCTCTCAGAACGATTGTCCTCGAAAATCTTATGGAATACATTGACACCTTGGGCGTTAAAGGATGGAAAGAACTGCAACCACGTGCCAGAACGGCCATGGCATCCAAAGAAGCATTCATGAAGTGGGCGAGGAACCTGATGAAGTTGGAGAAAGAAGCTGGAGAGAGGGCATGTGTTGAGCAGGTGTTTTCCTACGTCCTCAACTATTTGAGAAACACCGGATTTGACAAGGACGGCAATGTGTTCTCAATCCTGTGGCCCAACAAAGGCGAAGACGACACTTGCGTCAAAATTCACCGTGACAAGCACAAGTGGTGCGAAATGCTTAAAGACAAGGAGTGGTCTACCTCGTTTGTTGTGTTAACCGACCTGTGTTTGACAACATCGGACCACTTTTGTAAGAACAAGGAAATAGCTAGTTGGGCAGGGCTAAGAACTCTTCAGACGTCGATGCATCGACGTACCGTTGGAAAAGATCGGTCTACGTGTCGATCGACTGATCGGAGCGATGATAAGGCTGAATGGCATATTGAAGACAAGAAATGGTATTGGAATGGAATAAAGCATCGAAACTCTGGGTTCCTTGCGAGTAAGCCAACTGATGCAATTCCAAAGCTTTTGTTCTGTGGGTTCTTAGAGAGCCTTGTTTCTAGGGAAGCCACACAAGGTAAGAGATCTTGGTGGCGCTGGGGTGCTGCTGTCGTTGAGGTCAGTCATTTTAATACTATAGGTGAAGATGTACTTATAGATAGTACTTAAGTAGTATATTTAAGCTTATACCTACCCTAACCAGGAGGCCAGTGGTAGTTTAGGCTAAACTATCTTTATGATAATTAGTATAGACTAATAGGTATGCAGGAATGTGCGCAGGGTATAGGTCTAAGACGCAGATAGGGGGGCTAAACTACTAATGCTAAACTACTATAACTTAATATATTTGCATTGGATTAGGTAAATAGTGACACGGTTTACCTACGTCACGTGCTTGGATGAGCTTCCTAGCGCGCCCGAACAAGACTGGCGGCACTGGAAGCACCGCGTTATCCATCCTCAACAACGATGCCGTGTCAGATCCACCGAACTTGCGCTCAACTTACTGACCCATTGGTTTCAATCATCAAGTCCATATTCATGTGAACGTGCCGAGCCGGAAAGCACTTACACTCTCCAGGAATACGTCGAACACATCAGTCGTTCTCTCCCTCCCAAATGTCGAAAGGGCTCCACATAGTGCTGAATTACACAGCATCTGGCCCGTGCATGCATCGAGCTTCTTCAAAATTTGTGCAAGATCAATTTTGACCCCTTTCATCCAATCCCTTTGGATCAAACCTCTGTTGGTACCTCAAAGCTGCTCCCTCGTTCTCAAAATGATTCTGATTGCGTAAGTAATGCGCCTGCAGACTGTCGATCGAAATGAGAAAACATAAGTCACCATAGTATGGCCACATGGGAATAGACGGGAGATAAACAAACACGTGAGAAATAAACAGGGGTAGGCGACAATTAGGGGTACACGACAATTAGGAATAGAAGAGTAGGTAGGGCAAAAAGGACTAGA
>JABCJY010000519.1:0-13038 GCA_013184415.1 Fusarium concolor
AGAAATAGTAGGGCAGTGCACTGAACTTAATTAAAAGAAATAGGAGATCCTGCTTTATATAGCAAGCGAGGATAGAAAGTACTGTAACTTAGCGGGAGAGAGGCTGGAAAGAGCTCTAGGTCTTATAGGAAAGCTGAGAGTAGCTTTAATTAATTAAGATACAGTATTGGAAAGCGTTTATAATATTAAGGACGACCCTCTTTCTAATTATAATAGCGACTTTAATTATGCAAAGTAATTCAAAGACTGCAGTAGGGTATAATTTTATTAAAAATTGTTATTATTTAACTAAGGCTTATATTTAAATAATTCAGTAAGTAATTGCAAGCTCAAGTCTTTAGGAATATAATTAATATTATAAAATAACCTTTTCTCTAGCTTCTTTAATGTTGACACGCGGGCTCATACTGCAGGCTGGGCTCGCGGATTCAGAAAATCACTACACCTCTTACGAGCCGCCACCTCCTCCTCGCCAGGCCGGGCACCCTCTTCGCTCATAGACAACCTCTCCATCTGTATTCCAAGTGCCATATCAGCGGCTGTTGCTCCCTGGCCATCTGCACTCGGCACGTCACTGCGGGCATCGTGGTCAAGAAGCAATCTCACCGCGGCCTCATTACCCGCGAGAACCGCCAGGTGCATCGCCGTTAGCCCCATGCTCGCCTCAACAGCGTCAAGCTGTTCCGGATCATTAAACTGCCTTAGCAGCTCATTCAAAATCTCGCGGTTCGCACTCCAGTCGACGTCGGCCCAGTCCAGCTGAGCCGCCTCCGTCGCATCTGTCCCGCGGAACTCGGCGTCCATGTGAGCGGCTGCGGCGCGGTGGAGTGCCGTCCACTGCCGGGTTGGCTCGACGATGAAATTCAGGCGGTCTGCGCTGCCAAGGAGGTAGCGGAGACGTGCGATTGAATTGCGCGCGTTGGAGGCGATGACATGGCCGAGGATGGTTGTGGGGTTTGTCAAGCTCAGGTGGCCGCTGCTCAGGGTGGTGAAGTTGATATCGGCGCCGTGCGATACAAAGCTGTCGGCGAGCTGGAACGTATCATTCTGCACGGCGATGAGTAGCGGGGATTCGGTTCTATCGAATTCGTCCGGGAAGCCGTCGAGGGGGGCGCCGTGGTCAAGAAGGGGTTGGACTAGTCGCGTATCATTTTGTCCTGCGTACGCCAGGACATGGAGAGCGGTCCATGTTGAAGCTTGCCCACTGAAAGGATTTTTAGAAGCTCCCGTGGCGTGTGCTCCATGCTCAAGAAGAAGATTGACCATGGTGGGACGGTTCCATCGAACTGCCTCTAGGAGCGGTGTTCGCAGGTCAACGCCGCATGCGCGGTTAATGTCGGCCGTTTTGAACGCACCAACGTCTTGGGATTGAAGCACTTCTTCATCATAGTTTTCTCCAGCTTTCATGATGTCAGCTCCGTGCTTGAGGAGGTATTCAACCAATTCATCTCGGGCTAGTGAGACGGCCCAATAGAGAAGCGTTTGGTTGAACCCGCCGTAGCCGTTGGCGGAGGCAAGCCTGCTGGTCCTAGGCAATAGACACTTGAATGTTGATTCCATCGCCTGTTGATATTTCGGCCCATGGTAGAGGATCATGTCAAATAGGCTGCTGCCGTAAACGGCCTGCTGAAGGAGGGCTGTCACCAAGAAGCCGCCGTGTTTCTCTGCCCCTTGTTCGAGGTTGTATTGCTCGATGGCATGGATCATCAACTCCAGACACTCTGAACGAAGCTGCGGTGCTGCAATTTCCAACGCACTGTTTGCGCGAGGCCACGATGTGTTGCACATCCTCGGATCGGTCGTGTTGGATAGCAAGAATTTGACAATTTGGGGACGGTCACAGTGAGTTGCTAGTTCACACATTAGCCCCTCTGATGCACCCAAACACTGAGCCTTCTAGTTTACAAAAGACGTGAGGAAGGATATGGCGATAGAAAACACTCACCCCATCCGATAGGATGACCCTCCGGGAGCCGATCAACATCTAGCGACGCCGGAAACTCCGCTTGGTAGGCGATGAAGGTGGCAGTCTTCGCATTTGTATCCGCGCCGGCTTCGATCAGTGCCGGGCCAACGCTTTCGATCTCTTGGTCATCAAAGGATATTAGCCAGTGAAGCGGAGACTCTCCATTCCGTGCTGCCACCGATGCGGTTGCTCCATGCGAGGTGAGCCACAAGACCGTATCAGTTTGGCCGGCGCGGCATGCAGACAGAAGCGGCGTCTCGCCTTGGTCGTTGAGTTGATTAACTTCAAGTGAGGGAAACCGATTCAGGAGAGCCCCGATGGCTTCCGTTTGGCCACAACTTGCGGCCACATGAAGGATGCGGTCACCTCTCTTGTTGGCTGTGTAGTCGGCGATGGGATTTAAATGAGAGAAATTCTTAAGTAAGATGGGAATGTTTCCCAAAGTTCTCATCCACATATCGTGGGTAAATCCGTGAAGCATTTCTTTTTTGAAAAAGTGATTCGCGCCTGTGCCTGCGAGGACGACACGGATGATTTTCCTCGTTCCCTCGTAGGTATCCTTGGAGACCATGGCGAGATCTTCGAGGGCAGTTCTTGAACCACACAGGGCCATTAGGTCTAGCGATCCGATTACGCCGTCTGTTCTATCGAATGTGACCCCAATGGCACGCGCGATTCGGTAGCCGTATGCTGACGCCAGTGGATGCTTCACTTTCCAGGCGCTGAAGAGCCATCTGGATGCTTGCGATGTATCCTTGTCTACACCGTAACCGTTGATGTAGAGAGCCGTGAGAAGGAAAGCCTCCGGTGGGTTTAGCATACCTTTTTTAGCCTCCTCCTCGCCTCTTTGGATGTATGTTGTTGTCAGATACCTCTGAACAGAAGGGTCCATCCTCGTCCAGTGGCGCCACGTGAAGTTATGTTGCTATGCGAGATGAGTTTTCAATGTATTTGACGGGCAAGCCTATTATGACCTACATTCAGGTTCGATTTCAACACTTGGTCCGGCTCCGCACTGGTTCGATTAGTTTCTTATCATGTATCGCCTGGTAGTAATTTGAGTACCTATCTTCAGTAAACGAACCACTGTGGCCCAGGGCGACCATGATTTGGCCGAGGTCCCTTTGGGCTGGCTCATTCGATAATCCAATTGTCACAGCTCTTTGCATCGCATCGTATAAACCAAAACGTTGAACACTTGCGATCAGCTGTTGCTTCAGCGGCTCCAACGCTTGGAAAAACATGGGTGGAATGGCACACAGAATCTTTTCAATGCCGTCAATGCAGACTGCCGGGTGGTTTGCCTGCGCGTTGTTCTGCTGTAATTGCTGCTGGAGAGACTGGAAGTGCTGGAGGAATTGGCCGGTGTCGCCATAAGGAGAGGCCATGGTGGCTTTCAAGTACCAAGCAGAAATATCTGTCTGGACAGCTAGTTCTTCGGTTTCCTTCAGTTTCTCCGCCTCCGCATAGAATTCTTCGCCTTGCTTGGAGGGGTCCACGAGGAGTTTGACGATGTTCTGACCATGTGCAAATGTACACCAGATAAAGAGGGATAATGAGTATATGTCCGTATACTTTGCGTCTGATACCTTGACTGCTGTCTTCGCCTCGGGGGCCTTCCACGGCCGGGTTCCTCCTAGCAAGACGCTGCTCCTTTCAGTATTCATCACCAGGGAGTGGCCGAAGTCACTCAGTTTGGCTCTGTACTTGTGCTCCGCATCTGGAAATATCAAGACATTCTCTGCCTTGATGTCGCCATGGACAATGCCGCATGAATGAAGCATATGTAAGCCTTTGCAGACATCAAGGCAGAGCTTACGCCGAGTCTCTATGCCGAGATACTCCCTCTGTTGCAGCTGCGAGAGGCTCCCGTATTCCGCAAACTCCACAATGAGGACTGGTAGCTTCTGCAGAGAATTAAACGGATTCGTGCCCCATGCCAATCCAAGGAAGTCGACGAGATTGGGGTGTTGCAGGATTGGACGGTGCGTCGAGAGATAGAGCTCCATGATAGCAGCGTCTATGGCGTGCCGGGACGTGTGAGTGGCTTCACCTTTATCCGAAAACTCGATGACGGCCACTTTGTAGGCGACTACCTCCGGCAGCTTGCGTTTGTCTCTAATCTCGATCAAGAGGCCATCCATGTTTGTAAGCGACTTTAGGGGCTTCTGGGGCGGGATGCGACGTCGATACACGGTGAAGCTTGCGCCCCGGCCGGCGAATGAGGCGCTGTCCACGGCTTGCGCATTCGAAAACACTGGAGGGACCGATAATGTCAAGGCATTGTCAGCCAAGAACGCTCGGTAGGCAAAGTCCAAGGCGTTCGGGATGAAGCGTGCATCGTCTAAGGTTACAGGGTCATATGGTTCGAAGGTCGTAGGATCGGAGGTTCCTCCCCTAAAAGATGTCAGACTTCTTCCCGACGAGGAATCCATTTCGCTTTAGGGAATCAATAATTGGGTGATAGAGGTCCAAGGTGCCCAATTCAAAGCATGAAGGAGAAATGTTGGTCAGGGTTATGACCAGGCGGGGAACCTCAAAGGAGTGGACCCGTTGCCTTACCTCCTTTTAAGGATCCTATGTTACTGGTAAGCACATAGTTATTCCTTATGTAATTACTGATTTGCGGCTGAGCTACTACAGCCTGCCTCAGCCTATCTTGCGATTGACGATATTGTTAGGACGACTGGAGGTCTATGGCGAAAGACACCAAGTGGATTGGACCAAAAAGTGGAGGAGTGGGCTAAAAATAAGTTACTGCGTGGTCAAAGGAGTTAAATATATTTTAGCGAAGGGATATATGATCATTGACGGCTGAAGAGCCTAAAAGGTCGGAGGGACCAGTACAACAGTGATCGGGGATCCAAATATCGGATAATTGCACTTGCATAGGCCTCATACAATAGGTAGACTAGAATCTTGCCAGGTTGCTTAGGCATCATCCACAATCACGCGCCCTATCTGACACAAACCCCGTGGGCGATCAACCGAGACCCAGACCTCCCAAGAAATATTTATAGGGGAGAGACCTCTATTGCACATCCACCATGGACCCCGGAACAGCCCTAGCTGTGGTATCGCTCTCTTTCGACCTTTTTGCCAGCTGCGTTAGAGGCTTCACCCTGATATCTGACGCTCGAAATATCGGAAAGGATGCAGCCATCGAACGAACAAAGCTCTTGCTTCAAGAGTATCGACTCATTGAATGGGCTAGGGCAATCGGCCTCAACCCTCCCAGAGACGATGAATCACTGGGGATACACAAGCATTCTGCCGCTCTCATCCTGTTCCAGCTAGAGCAGCTTCTCTCCTCAACGGACGCTTTGAAAAAGCGCTACAAGTTGGAACTCGTGTCTCCGCCGGATGGTTCTGATGACTTGGTCCCTTCCGAACCGGCGATCGTCTCGGATAACCCAGCTTCGTCGATCCTTTCAAATATTGTGTTATCCGAGATTCGCCAGGGCATCCTCAAGCGCGCATCTACACTCAACACCGCAAATCGGTTCCCACGGCGACTTTGGTGGGCCGCTGTCGACAAGAAAAGGTATGCGGAGCTAGTGCAGGATGTGACTGGTCTTGTTGATGGGCTTTGGTCTCTCTTGGACATTCCTCACCGAGTCCAGACGTCTCGCGCAGTCAACCAGACGCTGCAACTCGCGATCCAAACAAGTGAAGATATCAAGGGTCTTCAGGATCTCCAGAAATCTCTATACGACTCAGTCACAGATGCTGGTATTAAAAACGGCCTCGCTGCCTCGGCAGGCCTGAAGGCACAGCATATTTTGCTCACATCACATAGTGGTGATGCCCAACAACAAGCGCACTCCGATGATGGGACCAGCCATGTACTACCAGCAGAACTCCCATCGGTTCTGGACCCTTCCCAGCTATCTGGCATTCATATGATGACATCAACCATTGGATCTGCCCTGTACCAGGGAGACACCGTGCTGATAGAAGAGAAGCGCGTACAGCCGAGAATGAAAGCGAAGCTTAAACCACGTGTTGAAGCCCTCGTGCGTCTACTCTCGCAGCCTCCCACGCCATCCTTTCAGACATTCCCTTGCCTAGGATACACTGAAGAGCAAGGGGGCTTCCGGTTGGTCTTTCGTTTTCCCTCCGACACCGAGAAGCCTCTTTCCCTGCTCAGTGTATTATCGAAATCCAGCGGACCACTGCCAGATGTTGGCACACGACTTCGTTTAGCTGCGCAGATGTGCCAGACGCTCCTCAGCTTCCACACAGCCGGCTGGCTCCATAAAGACATGCGATCTGAAAACATTCTCCTTGTCTCTCCGACTTCTAGCCGGTCAATTGACCGTCTAGGTCGACCATATCTCTGCGGCTTCTCGTTCGCACGACAAGGTTCGCCGACCGAAATCAGCGAACAGCCATCTGAGGATCTCTCACGGGACATTTATCGGCATGCCAAGGCTCTCGGAGAGCCTTCGGAGAGCTTCGAACGCTACATGGATGCATATTCTCTCGGCTGCGTTCTGATAGAGATCGCAGAATGGGCGCCTCTTCGAAAAATTGTCAAGAAGCGCGTTGACATCAGCAATAGCAGCGGCGTGAAATTGACTGATGTTGCATCACTCTCGCAGTGGATGCATGGTCGATATATAACTGAAGGATTCGCAGCATTTCGACTCGGGGTTGCGTTCATGAGGATGCTTGCTCTGTGCATTCCGGCGGGAGATGAAAAGCCGGATTTGGCTGACTTCTATTCTGCACTTGAAGGCATGGCCGCTTGTCAAATTTGATTGGACTTCTGGTCCCAGCTATGTTTAACCCATATAGGTAGATCAAGAGTCTCACTCTTGCACGCATATAGTGCGATCCTTATGGGCTTAGCTACTTCTTCTATTCCCCTATACGTAGCCTACTGTATCTCTAACCCTAATTCTTCTGATCCCCTTTTACATCTCTGACATGGTGCCATCCATCACTGGTATCTCTCCCCCAACTCTAGGGTTATATCGTCATTTGCCTTTACCAACTTAACCACGGTTGAGCTTTATTTATCCCACCTTTTTTCGTCCCCGTAACGACTTGCGTGCCTTCCTATATCAGATAGCTCACATCTTGTCAATGTCCACTTTTTAGGTGCGCTCAGGCAATCCAGAACCAGATGCGTTCCAGCCAGTTCCTGGGCTTCGCCATAGACCTAGTGCTCCATACCAAAATCAATTCTTTATAGATTTCCAGCCTAGGCCCTTCTAGTCGCGCGGAGACCCCGGATTCTCCTCAAGAAACCTGACACTACTACCCGGGCTGAGGGCTGGGGAAGCGGGCACAGGGCACGCAAAAAACGATTCAGGACTGAGGGGGAAGCGAATATCGCGGCTCGGGGTTGGGAGTGCCGCGTCTCGAGGTCATGGGCTACGGGAGGCGCTTGGTATGTCACCGTGGCGGCGGCGCGACACGATAGAAGATGATAGTTGGTGTGGCAGTTAGATTGTGGCCGAAGCTTGGAAGGGCTTTGTATGTTGGTGAGGCCAGTGAGCAACAGGTACCTGATCCAGGTGGCTGCGCGTTGTATGATATGTTTTATGGTATTCACGAAGCTTTGAATAGGATTTAAACCAGAAGTAGCAGTAGTGCACGAAGTTTGAACAGAATAAATGATTTCTATAAACTACTATCTCTTGTCATGATATATAAGCACTACCCAGAGAAAACACCAGCCACATAGGGTATCATCTACGACATTTTGACCATATTCACGTAATAAATCCAACACTTAAATACTATATAGAATAGATATCAGCTCATCCATCAGCAGAACGTTAACTGGGTCCTTATTGTCACTGACTTTAGGTAAACCTCTGGCTTTTTCCCTCGCGTACTATCTATAAATACCCTGAAGCCTTTTACTCCAGCAGCCATGTAATGCACAGCATGATCTCGATAAACCTAAGCGCGTATTTAGATCAGTTTCTTATGGGAAAGAGTGTAAGTCACTCACGTTGATGCACAACCAAATCCCAGGGCCACTTTGAGCAATATCTCCGTAGCCAACGGTCCGAGGTAATCGCCTAAAGACGCATCTTTCAGGTTCCACCAAGGTTGGTATACTCCAAGCCATACAACGGAAACCAATGATCCGAGGGCGATAAAGCAATCGATAACGAAACTGAATGATGGGCGGATCGTCGGCAGAGGTCTGATTACAGAGCAGAGAAACTCTATAAGTGACCAGCAGAAAGTCACGACGAACTAAGTTGTTAGTGCCTTGTAGCAATTGTGTATGGCATGACTTACTGCTGGACCTAAGATACCAATGGCAATAGGACTCCTCGGGGCTGGAATAGCTGCGACCACGATCCCACCGATTGTGATCACTAGGGAGAATACTCGAAGTGTTCTGACAAGGTTTTTAAATCGTCGAGGCTGTTTTAGCTGAGAAATACTTGAGCTGGAGTCTTCTTTAGGATCCATATTGATCAAAACGAATTTTTAGAATGTTGAAATCACATGTCAGTCAGAAAGTGTGCAGCCCAGCTTCACGATGCCTTCTCAAGCTCTTTATGTCCTCCATGGAGGCGATTAGGCTGACGAACAACGTGTAATCATCACGCGAACGGAACATACGATAAAAATTTCCGTCGGGGTTTTCGCAATTAATTCCCAACATTTTTTGATAAGGTGACTGACCGCGGACCCCGTGTTGGTACGATGACGCAGGTAGCACTGACACATGTCAATCAGAATATGGAAAAGTCCATCTTTCTAAAGACTGAAATTCTACTGTAAAATCTGAATTTTTGAGCCGCGCTTCAGATTTAGGTCTAGCTTGCGAGACGTCTGATGATGGTTTTATGGGACCGGACGACGGGTTGCGCCGGATCCGCTCGAATTGACTTCCTTTTATGGAAATAACTCCTATAATGATAGGCGCTTTCCGATCAGAGAAATAGCTTCAATGATAAGACAAGGGCTAATTTGAGGTCCGGTCCAGCTACCGAGTGACAATACCGAGCGCGAAGAGTTGACGTATGCCGGTAGATTGTTGGGGGATCCCACGTGGTGTGGGAGGATGGGCTGAGCTGAAATCTCTGAGTAGACGCGTGTTGAAAATGGAGCCTAAAGACACGGGCAAGTCTGCGGCGTTGATTCATTGCCTTGTGATATATCACGGCGAGATGAAACAAGGTCATATGTTACACTCTGACGTTACCAGTAAGTCCTTGGGGTATTAGCTTGCGAACGCGAGATAGGCAAGTAACCAGTGGCTTTCCATTATAGACAGATTCAAGGAAAGAACTGGAAATTGTTGTTTTTACGGTAAATATGGCTAGGTGATTGTCTTCATCGCGGCCAAGAACACATCAGGCTCGGATCTGGATGATGGGGTTGTGAGGCTTTCTTCCATTATGACTCGTCAGGTAAAGGTCCTAATTCCGTTGAAAAGACAATACAAGGAACTTGAAACGCTTGGGGAGAGCAGTGGGTAGCTATATTAAGTAGAAAAGATAGCATGTGAAGAAGTGATAGAGAACAATCCGATTATTTGTCAACACATCAACATACGCCCTGGCAAATGGCAAGAGCTTAATCCTGTGATTAGCTCTACTACGCATTAGGTCTGAGGCATTTGAGACGCCCTACGTCATGTTCATGAACACGCTGGGTTAGGGCTCTTCTCCAAGAAGAAGCCTGCAGCGGACCCTTAACTGAGCCAGGGATTAAACCGAATTGGAACTAAGAATCACGGCTAGCATGTAGGAACTCTTCTAGAAGGTAGCTTATCAGACTAACAGCCTGTCCTCTATGTTGACCTTATTTGATTAATGGTGAACGGGACTAATAGTTAGAATTGTAAGGCAAAAGTAGGTTCGGTGTCCGGTCAGGCTGCCGAGTTTACTCTGCTAATGCCGAGCTGACACTTTGGGTGAGGCTATTATAAATATCGCGTGAATTAAGGCAGTAGGATATGTGCGGCTATACGTGATCCAGTGAAGACTAACGGTTTTAGTGCCATGAGGCAAGGATTAGAATTTGGGCCAATTAATAAAACTAATCCAGTTAGACTTTCAACCTGACACTTTTCTAGAAGGTAGGTTATTTTGATACTTGAGAAATATCTGACTTTTATTTTTATTTGTTAAGCAATATCTAGCTATGTAATCTACCAGGGCTTTATCCTCTTTTCATTATATATGGTTGAGATACTAACTGTCACAACTGCTGATGTCATTCTTCCATCTCGGGTTCGGTGCTTAAACCTTTCAAATGGCTTGGCTTCGGTCCAGAAACGCTGACATTTCTGCAGGTACGAGGTCACGAAGGATCAATTATTGCCGTCGTATCCGCGCTGGCCAATTGAGCGTTCTTATTTAATAGCGCACATTGTTTTGAGTGCTGCGTGACTATGAGGTATATTTCGTTAGATGAAGTAGCTTCCTTCCTGATGCGGATAGCTGTTTGCTCAGTGGTTCGAGTCAGTTTGTTTGCTGACCGCATTTCTCGTGCGTTTCGTATCACTCGGTTTATAAAAATGTCCATATTGTTCATGCGAGCTGACTCTTTTCTTTCATCTGTTTATGTCGAAATTTCTACAAATCATCCCATAACAAAACTCCTACAAAATGAGTCAAACCAGTCTTGTAGAGTCCAGCTCTTCCGGCGAATCTCCCCGCCATGCACTTTCACTTCGTCTAGACGTGCCTTTTGTCCTCCAGCCATCACCTCAACCCACCAAGCAATTATTCAATATTCAGGGCAAATACGTCTACGAAACAGAAGCCAGCCCATCTATACCAACTTATCACATCTCTACTCGCAATACCCAAGCCGGCAACCCATGGCAGTTGCAAATCTGTCGCCTTCTACCTAGCGAAGTTCGCCGTCTTGGTGAAGCCATAGGAAACGAGGCTTTTATCAGATACGATGACGACTTGACACTTTACTCCGGCGAAAAGATGAACATTCCCTTCAGTTTCGCCGCTGGTCTTGGCCCCACGCCGATGATTGTTATCAGAGGCCAAAAGAGAGGCACTATCCAGGGAAGCATCGTTATGGAGAAGTCTGGCCGAACATGCAAATTCTACCATATGATTCCTATCAAGCGCGCCTTGACGAAGGCTGAGGAGGATAAAATGCAGGCACTTATGCATAAACGCGGATACCGTGATTCTGATGATTGGAAGAAGAAGCTTCTTTTGACCGTTCAGGAGAACGCATCGAAGGAGATGGAATGGATTGATGAATATGAAACTGTTGTTGCAGCCGAGAAGGAGGGAAAGCTGGAGTTTTCGGGCGAGATACAGACTGAGAAAAAGGATCTTGTTGTTGCGTGCTGGGCATGTAAGGGATTCGTACTGGACAAGAATGCCTAGATGTACATCGAACAAATCCCGCAGGGTTAACCTTAATTGCCAGGGCGCACTCAAAAAGTCCTACGCTAATGTAAAACACGAGGCTGTGCCAGGCTATCTGCAGAGCTGCCCAAGGCGAAAAGCTGGCGCATCTAACCCCGTTTCCCTCAGCTTGATATTGATATTGACTCTTTAAGATCCACAGCCAACGCCAGACGTCGTGCTTTCTCGCACAAGCTTAGCCGCAGGCCCTGCATATCTTTTTCATCAATCACCGAGCAGTCAAACGCGATGGCTCGCCGGCATTACTCATCCTGCCATACCCCATCGGTATCTGTCCGGAACGGTCTCCCACATTGTCAATCATGTGGCCTTAGTCCGGACATCAAAAAGATGTCCTCAGAACAAGCCAAAGTCAGCCTGCCATGGCAAATACCTCCAGACAAGAAACCTGGAGAACTGCGTCTGCATTGGCCCCTGTCTGTCCTGTACAAGTCTCAATCGCCCACCGATCCGCAAAAGCCAACCATCGCTGCAAAAGAAGAACCCAAAAGCTTGTCTTCCCGGTGCGCGACAACTCTGACAACAAATCCTGTCTATAAAACACAACTCAATGGCGACCAGTTCCGTATCTTAAGTATGTCTCCAGCTACGGATGAAAGTCATCCTATCCATAGGGAACTAAGAGACCACCCACTTAATGACTGTCCTGAATACAAAACTGCATAGTATTGCTAGGGCAGCAAAGATAGAGACTCACGGCATTATTACCCTGTCTATCTCGGAGATTATTAGGATATTCTTCTACAAACCAAGAACTGCTAGTCAATGCTCCAGTATATCCACCTCCACTCAGGTATTCGACTAATCTGGGTTAATGCCATTTGCATTAACTAAGAAGATCACCCTAAAAAAGAGATCCAGGTGCCACTTATGGGAATAATATACTGGCAATGCCTAAGGGTCATTGTATAATTAGGTGAAGACGTCGTTAAACCTAAAATGTCTTCGCTTATGAAAGGGAGATCACACCCCCCATGACATGATCTGACAGACTTTGAAGATGTGATACCGGGATCGCTGATTTCGTTGAAACAACTTTTCAAACTCAAATACTCTAAGCGTGTTTGCGCCATTCAAGGACTTGTACGGGCCCCCACTGCCGTGATTCCCGTTCATGGTTACCATTTCCGTATCAAACCCCTATCGTGTGCATCCTGGTCCATGCACCCGAAGGATTCCGAGGGGTCATGGACGCAGTACCTGTGTACAGAATTGATATCTGGGAGCCTTTCGACGCTTCTTCAGCGTACATGGACTTCACAGGCAACTGACCCCCGTGACACAGTCTATGGCCTACTCGGCCTCGGTGTTCATATTGAAGGGCTTAAGCCTGACTATTCTATATCACTACGTCACACATATATTGGAACCATACTTCATCTCCTTCTGGAGGAAACTTTTATTGAACTTTTAACCGGAGCTATTAGTAAACGAGCAAACTCAAAATCTCCATCCTGGCTACCAGAACGGGATCTTTCTGACTTAGGAAAACGGCTCCTGTCAATTTCCCAAACGGCTCCCTCGGCTTCAGCTCTAGAATTTTATGGCCTCGTGGATGAGATTGGCACTTACTTCACCTGGCCTGATTACAATTGTCAAGCTGTGGTGCCATGAACTTATTGTTTTACTTTGGTAGGTGGAATAGACTTCGAGCCCTATATATTAATAAAAAACATATACTTCTATATA
>JABCJY010000521.1:0-54884 GCA_013184415.1 Fusarium concolor
TTTCGGATCATGGATAGGGTTGGAGGAATGCCACGCAGTGAGAGTTTACGGATATAAGTAACAAGATCTTGTTCCTATTGTTTTGAAAGACGAGATTTATACAAAGAGTCGGCATCGCGTCTTGCCCTCTGTTTGCCCTGATGGCGGCGGCGCAGGGTAGTCTCGTCACATTCGAATTTTTTAGCGGTAGCAGCATAGTTAATAGATCCTGAGGTTTTCAGAAACTCGAGCGCTTTATCGATTGCTGCCATGGTTGTTGAGTTATTAAAGATTGAAGTTGGGAGTGAATATCGGTGTGAATCCGGCAGATCATCGGATCCGGCGGATCACCGGGAAATCCCTTAAATGAGTCAATCGCCAATGAAACAAATTCATCACCAACTTCGACTTTAACTGTCACTGGAACCAACGGCAAACATGGCCTCGACTACTCAGGAACACGCATCTTCCTCAAATGAGATCTCAAGTCCTGTTACTCTGGTATTCTCCGGCCAGCAGATAACATCCAAAAATTCACCATTAACGCCTCTTTACCAATTAAGCCGCGATATAGCCTGCGCAGTCCAGAAGCGTTGCAGCATTATATTCGAAAAGATCGAAGTTATTGGGTCTAGTCAACCCGATGGTTTAAATACAAGAAGGCAATCTCGCGTCCAAGATCTCTTTTACCTCCCAAACCCGCTTTTCATGCCGCAGCGTCAACATGATTCACCAGTCTGCTATCTGACTGCTGCGTCGCCCGAGGCATTGGGAAATATCGAGTTTGTTATCTGCGAGACGTCTTCGCAAAGGACCAAGTTGAAAGCAATGCTTAATGCCGATAAGTCAGCTGCAGATATCCAGTTATTCAATCGCGAGACTCAGCAGAATCTGTTTGACCTCAGACCCAAGTTAAAAGGCGGTCACTATGAGTGGATAGATGGGGACGGACAGTTGGTTGCATCTGAGTCAGGGAAAGACAAGGCGCATGAATTGACCATCCAAGTGCCGCTACAACAAGAGGTTAGAGACGCGTTGGCAGCGGCGTGGGTTTTGAGACTCTGGTACGCTCTAGCTGAGAGTGAAATAGCAGAACAGTGAGGTAGGCATGTATGTGATAGGTTTTGGCGAACATCAACTAGCATATCGATGGGACTAGAAGATATTACCGGTTCTAGACAAAGCCGCTCAGAGGGTTTGCCCTGAATTTACTGACTGGTTGAGTGAGAAGGCTAGCGACCTCAAGGCGCCGATACAAGGATTGTCAGGAGCACAAATGATAAGGTGTCAATTTTTCCCTGGATATCATACCTGTAATTAAGTTATAGACCAGCCGTCAATTATTATACACAGCCTACCATCAAGGCTTTTATGGTTCTCCCGAGCTGCGAACCTCGAACTCGACTGTCTTACTAATTCCAGTCTGTTTTGTGTCCATCTCTTCAAGATCAATATCTGATGAAGGGTTTCTGTGATCTCTGCGACTAATGATGCGCTCTTGTGAACTCGACTTGTCCCCAATTGGTGCTCCTCCTCGGACTTCGACAATGTTCTCCCCTTGTTGTGTAGTAAGCATAATATCACGACCACCTGCAAATTGTCGATTAGGATATCCACCATGTTGAGGATGGCTTTGGCCTGATGATCCGTAGACCTGGTTGTGGAAGACGACCTTGGAAGCCAGGATATCGATGCTAAGATCTGTTAGTAGGGGGAGGTTGAATGGATTTGGTTAAACCTACATCATCATTACTGGAAACATGCATTCCATAGCATAGGCAAACCGATCAATCTGTGAAGCAAGATTTGTTGCACTCTGTTCGGCATTTTGGAAGGAATATGTAATGGCTCGCATGACACCCAGTACTGCAAGAAGTGCAAGTCTAACCTCAGTACTCCGCATCAAGTATCGGAAGAGACCGGCCTTGATAGCGGCACTAAGGGACGTTGATTTGGCTGATCCGAAGACTCGAAGAAGGAAGAATGAACTGAGACATTCTATTAGAGCGATGAGGATGAAGTAGCCCATGTGTAGATGATTGATCAACCTCTGATCAGTGTCGAGGCTATTCATAATACGCCGGGCTCTAACAGCTGCGATGACAACGCGGATACCGGAGACGGAGATGATCATGAACCAGTATAAGGTAGCGAAGGTGATCCATTGGCGACCTCGCAGGACTCGACTTAGGATGATGTAACTGTAGAACGACAGACCGGCCTCTTGTATCTGTAGCAGTAAGGTATTAGCATTTGAAGAAATGACGAGATATTGTGCAAGCTTACCAGCCAAAGGACGTCGGCGAATACAGATGCTACAGCCTTGGTGGTCGTCGAGTTCGTCTCATCGTAAAAGGCGTAATAGCAAAGCCCGTTGGCTATAGCGCCAGCAGCTGACGTGACAATGGGGACAATAGAAACAGGTCCAAAGCTCGTGATGCCGGCGACCATAAGCCCAAACAAAACATTAGCTATCCCGATCGTGCTGAGGATGGACCAGCTCAGCTCGTAGTAAACAGGATCGATCATGTTGAAAGTACGATCGTCGTAGCGTCGAGCATCAACATGTTCAATCGGGGGGGAGGGGGAACCCTGCAGTAAAGTGAAAAAGAACAATACGGGGGGCACAGCTTAATATTCGACTGAACTGTCAGACTACCCCGTGGAGAGGGATTCCGGGGTAGGCTGATCGGGTTGGTGATCACGTTAGCGAGAGGGGATACCCCAGAGTGGACTGATTCCTCCGCCATTTTGGGGGAGCATTGGGGGAAGTGACAGAATAAGCTGAGCAGTCTGCATGCATGTTTGGACAATGGTGCTTCACAATTAATTGTCAATCCTCTGCACCATCAAACTCAGCTGGGTGGGACACCCTCGGTTCCGCAGAAGTGAGGTGAAGACCAGATGAAGATAGACTCATGGACATGGAGGGTGGCCTGTCAAGCCTGTGATTGAAGCGCTAAGATGGCAGGGGGCGCTAAAGTGGTAGTTGATCCGGGCAGCTAACTCACTTTTCAAGCCACGGTTGGTTGACATCAAACCAACAAAAGTGGTGGCCTAAACGGATTTGCATTTATCCACCGTTCTCGTCTGCTGAATCCCGGCTAATGTCGTGTTTGTGTGTGTCTGCATGCAGCATCCTTCGTGTAGAAACCCTTTTCCTTGTCTAGCCTGATCCTTCGTTCATGGATCTTACTCCGTGGCGGCCCGTTAGCTCGTGGCGAATCCTGACACCAGACAACTGGCCCGTTGAAGAGTTGGACTCATGCGACAGGGAAATATTGTATTGAACTGGCTCAATTTATTCCAAAGTTGGAAACATGAAGAGCTGTGCCTTGCAGTGGAATATGGTCCGTGTTGGATTAAACTCCGATTCGGTTATGAATTGAAACGCCAGAGCCTTCTCCAATATTAATTTTAACCCCAGCTGAAGTTCACGATATGAGGAGTCATACCCTGGAGGAGGTCAAATCCGAGTTATCGGGTTTCTCTCGGTTACAACTTTGTCTCATTCTAAAGGGGGAATGGAATGTTCTCTTTTCATAGCATCAGATTTATTTACAAGGGTGAAAACAGAACGCCCGTTGTTGTTTGACGCCACCTCCTTCATGGACAAAAGGCTCCCCAACCATGTTGGTTCTGCAGCAATATGAATCACATAAGGATTATCTACCAAGGTTGAAGGATTCACGAAACCCGAGAAAATTAACCACTGTATCGGTCACCGGAAATTAGAAACTCGGTAATATCGGTGATAATCTTTACCTACCAGCCCTACTCTGTAACGTTATGGATAGCGAATACGGAGTTGAACCTCGGTAATCGGTGAACAATTCGAAGATCCAAAAATGAGGGGCTACGAGTTCGGCCTGGAAGAGAGAGAGCAGGGCAGCAGGTGGGTCGAAAATTAATCCGCACACTTTACATAATGAACAGCACGTGAGTGATAGAAATAATCATCACATTTCCCTTGTACCTCGCCTGCTAGTGTGTCAGTTATTCTATACGTTTAGCTTGGTGTGCGGGTTAATTTTCAACCCACCTGGGCAGTCAGATCGCTCGTATTTCCGACCTACTACCGGATCCTCATCTAGAAAGGTCCTCAAGAAGACTCCATTTCTTCTTATCTCGAGATTGTCATTGGTAACGAATGACTCAAATAATACTGACCACCGTCAATCACCAAATAACCGAAAAACTTTAACTCATATCTCGGCGATAAACGTCAAAGTTCGGGGAATTTGTTATAAATCATTCGGCCCACTGCTTCTATGACGCATCTAGCTGAAAAATGCAAATTCTTATAAAAGCGAGCTCGCCTTCTTAATTCCTTTGCTGTTTTCCTCATCTGGCCGTTAATCTCATACATCAAGGCAAAGCATCCAAAAGAAGCTATATCTTTCTCATCTGTAACTTTCTTGCCATACAATGCAATCGTTACTGCAGTATCGGCGAGCTGGCGCTGCTGCTCAAGCGCAGATTGACAGAGACATCAACCAGGTCAGAGAACATCCAATCCCTAACACTGTTCGCGATATTGAAGCCGCAAGGGCAGAACCTCGGAATTCTCTAAATGAGAAAGATGAGGACGATGGAAGAGACAGGCTTTCGCCTATTGGCGAATCTTCTGATGAGATGTCAGACCAGCCAGTTGAACGGAGTGTAACTGCCCAAACGATCAGACAATGCATGTCTAAAGGCATTGCTCTAGGTCAAGTCCTTACAGGAATTCGAGTTCAAGATCACAAGAACGCCAATGGCCACGAGGGAAAGGTCTTTGTGCTGAATTGGGAGGGCCCAGATGATCCTCTCGATCCTCACAACTGGTCAGTCGGAAGAAGAATTGGAGTTACGTTACAGATCTCAGTGGTTGCGCTGTTCGTCGGAATGGCATCCGGTATTGATGCAACCGTTCTTCCACAAGCCGCAAAGTCTCTCGGAGTCAGCGAAGTTGCCGAATCTCTGGCAACAGGTTTGTTGATCTTCCATCGACTCCCAGCAGAAGCTAACATACTTAGGTCTCTACTTGGTTGGAATGGGTCTCGGATCACTGATAGCAGGTCCGTTCTCCGAAACCTTTGGACGAAACGCCGTTTACACCGTCTCTATGGCAATTTTCATGATCTGGATAATGGCATCAGCTCTCGCTCCCAACTTCGGCGCCCAGATCACCTTTCGCTTCCTCGCCGGCTGCTCAGGATCAACGCCACTAGTCTGCTCCGGAGGTTCCATAGCAGACATGTATAACAGCCTCGAAAAGACCTGGAGCTTCCCCCTGTATGCTGTTGCGGGCTTTGGTGGACCCATGCTGGGTGCTGTTATGGGTGCTTATATTGGGCCGTCAACTGCAGTAAGCTGGAGGTGGACTGAGTGGACTATGCTTATCTCATCGGGACTTGTCCTTATACTCGTTCTGCTATTCATGCCCGAGACTTACGGTCCCCTCTTGTTGCAGTGGAAAGCTGTTCATTACCGACGAATCACTGGAGATGACCGCTTCAAGTGTCAACATGAGATTGCTGATGCGAGTCTCTGGAGCAGACTGAAAGTCAGCATGACACGACCATTCCTTATGCTGACAGAGCCCATCATTATTGCCATGACACTCTATATCAGTGTTCTGTACATCGTTCTCTTCACTTTTCTCGTTGGTTGGCCGTATATCTTCGAGAAGACATACGGCCTCGACCAAGGCCTTGCCAACATCATTTTCATCGCCATGTTCCTCGGGACCCAGATCAACTTTGCTTTCGTCCCCATCGTATACCGCAAGACTCTTCGAGCTACACAAACTCAGGGAGACGGCCACTTCAAGGCCGAAGTACGCCTCTGGTACGGCATGCTCGGTGCAGCTGTAGCAATCCCTATTTCGCTCTTCTGGCTCGGCTGGACCAATTACTCCAGCATCAACATCTGGTCTGCCATTTTTGCGGTGGTCATGTTCGGTTACGGCGTGACAGGGATCTTCATCTGTGTCTACATGTACATCATTGACTCATATGAGATATACTCAGCGTCAGCGCTGACATTCGTGTCCTTGATTCGCTACATCATCGCTGGAGGTATGACCGTGGTTGGCATACCGTTTTATGAGAACATGGGCACGCACTACACCTTGACGATCATGGCTTGCTTTGCGGTGGTGTTGGCGGCAATTCCATACGTGCTGTTCTTCTATGGCCACAAGATACGGGCAAAGAGCAAATATGCGTTTACGCATTAACTCTCTTCCCAGACCTATGGTTGCTTATTTACTTGAAAGGATTTTCTGAGAGGGGAACGAAGCAGGGCATTTATGACTTCAGATCTTATCTTGTAAAGGAACCTCCACGGTTCATTTGTTTGCTATAGGAGATCTTGTGGTAAGCTTATATTGTGGAAAATCTTGTATTCTTTCTCGTGTTCAGCCTACGCTACCTCTTCTCACATAGAACACTTCAGCTATTCGCATCTTAACTCATACTTATGAACAGCCCCCATTCACAATGGCAACTTTTGCGAAATCATACGAATCTCTCCCTTCCCTTGGTGATGCCACTGATTAAATGGCCATCAAGAGAAATAGGGAGTTCATTGATGGGCCACTCCGGAAGGTCTTTGCAGAGCATAACGTCGAGGCTAAATATGCTGTGAGACTTCTCCACAGACATTTCGACATGGAAGAAGATGAGAGACTGGTCGATGTGCGGGGAATCTCATTTCCCGTTCGGCTACAAACTACTGACAGCATTGCCGATTGGAACTTTGGCAAAGTTGTACCCCAAGTCTACAGGTTCTTGGGAAATAGCCTTGTGCCCACTGAGTTTACCTGTCAGGCTAGTGATGAATTTGTCGAACCATCTGCCGATGATCAGTTCCTTGATACCCTCCACGCTTTGCTAGACAGCTCCGGAATGAAAGATCTGCTTGGTATTTCTTAAGAGACACTGGCAAGGACGAACGTTTTATCGAGATAACCGAAGGAAAAGTAAACATTACCATGCCTTCATCTGGTGCTGTTGAGGGTCCCGCCGCCGTAGAGGCTATGTGGTACTACAATGATGATAACATTGATGCGGCAGTATGTTTCCAAACTTGTCTTGTATTCCACAATGACCTTCATAAACGCATTCATAGTTAGGTACAGGCATTCATGTGCCTTTACGATGGTATTAGAGTTCATTCCTTTTGCACTATACTTTATGGACAAAGGATATTAGCAAGGAGTAAAATGCACATACGCATTAAAGATAGTCAAGCTAGGTATGCCTTGAGGTTGAATCGGTATTGGAACATGTAAATAGCACACCGGCTCATTCGTTTGCCAGCTTCTGTAACATCTGGCGCAACTTCTCAGCTACAAATACAGGATTATCAATCTGAATAAAGTGACCCGCATCCGGTGCCTGAATAGGCCCGTCACTCCTTTCTGAGCTCGTGAGTTTCGCAAGTCCTTCGTTGTAACGGTGCCAGTATGGGTTCATGTAAGCTTGCACAGCTTCACCAGGGATCTTGAAGTCTACCCCCGTTTGGGCGGCGAAATAGTCAAAGTCGTGGCCCAGAACAGTAACATATGGGGCTTTGTCGCCGACTTTAGGAAGAGCTGGTGAGTCGGAGTGTCCAAGAAGCTGGGTCAAGTTCTTTCGACTAAGGCCCTCTCGGGAGCCGACACTGGGATGGAAGCGCTTGCCTGTCTCGGCTCGAGCAACGCGCAAGTCTTCCGCAGTGACGCCAGTTGGAAGATCCTTGGGATCAAAGCCCTCAGCGTCTGGGTCAGGGAAGACTGAAACGAAGTCTGTGTCGGTCAAGACACTGTCGAGAAGCAAAACTCCCGCTACGGTGCCAGGGTATTCAGCAGCGTAGAGGCGAGTCAAAGCGCAGCCGATTGAGTTTCCGACAAGGACTAGTTTGGCACTGTCTGGGTTGTCGATACCCATCCTATCTCGTAAAACTTGAGTAATAAGCTGACGGATATCACCAACAACACTCATACAGTCATGAGCATGTGTCGGGTCAGAAGCTCCTTTGTCATTAGGGTCACGGTCAGTAGTCTGGCCCTGTCCAAAACGATCAAAGGTCAGCATTGCTGGGAGGCCTTGTGGTGAAAGGTCTTTAAGCTTCGTCATTGTCCCGATCCATCCAGCCTGAGGAGCACCGAGGCCGTTGACGAACACAATGAGAGTTGGGTTGGTAGCCCCATTAGCTGTAGGGGCAGTGAAGGAGTAGCAAAGATTCGCGCTTGGCTTAGTGTCCAACTGAATGAACTCGTACTGAGGAGTAGCTTGGTCTGACATCTTGAGTTTAGTTTGTTGGAAAGAGTAAGTGAACGGCTTGCAAGTCGTAAGCTGATACAAATATTTATATATTTCTCAGCGTCAGCATTGCTGACGTCATCTACTCGAAGTCCGGCGGATTCGATCAAAAGAGTCACTATAGTAAAAGCCAACAGGTCTCGATCCTTTTTTCCAGCCTGATATGTCCAATCAATGAAACAACAGTGCGAAGAGGGAGTGCCATCTCAACGGGTCTAGAAATAGTGATAATGTAAGCACGGCGTCTCGCCAAGATATCACATAAGGGTATTCCATTGACCAATAACGCCGCAATCCCAACGCTGTCCAATATGTATCCTGACTAAATCTTAGAAAATTCGCATCTTCTAAACCTTATAGTTCGGGCGTTGTTCCTGTCCGGCAATTCTCTTACTTCGACGTCGATATTCCTCCTGCCTTCGACAAGCGATGCATAGCCCGTCCTCATCGTAGTAATGTTCATCTCTCTCCTGCTCACACCAATCGTGCGGTTGATTATCATAACATTCATAGCAGCCCGTTGGCTTATAACAGCAATCTCGAAGCTGCTCTGTCGCGTCACTCCACGCATCAATGAGTCTCCTGTCGCTTCCCGGAGTCTCGCCCTGGCCTTGTTCCCTGGCGCAGAGGTGACGAATCTCAACATCTTTGAGTTTATCGATGCCGGAGTGGTCCACGAGAACCCAGCCATCTTTTCCTAACTCGGACTCTTCAAAGTCGTCCCATTCGTCGGTGAACATGGTGGGTGAAACCTCGAGGTCGAATTTGACCTGGAGAATACCTTTCTCATTGACATCGTCCCACGAGTCTCGGTCTTTCGGAATGACCAAGATCCAGCTCCTGTAGTGATCTTTTTGGTACGAGCTGCGCTCAGCAAACCTTGCCGATTTACACCAAGATGGTATGATGTGCGGAAGCGGCTCCTTTCCCGCAACTTCAGAGGCCAACTTTTCTTCTGCCTCTTCCCCAGATAAACCAGCCACTACATCTCGTCTTACTTTCTCCACAGCCCCTTTTCGAAACGCCTTCTCTCGACGATGATGCTCTACACATTCTTCCACCGTGTCAAATCCCGTGTATACATCAACACGTGGCCAATAGTTGCGTGCGTTGCCCCATCCCATGATAGCATCTGATTTCATTAAACCCTCGCCTATTTCTCGGGGTGTATACTTGGGTGTACCCAGACAGTACAGTTGGATGCTGAGCTTAAAGATGGTGGCATTGGGGCCACCTCCATAGTCGGTGATGACGTTGTAAGGGCGACCGGCGTGGTCTTGGAATTCGCGATGAGGATATTGGCGGATACGCACCTTGCGTGGCGCTTTACCACCCGTAGACTTGCGTCGAGCCATTTAGTTCTCCGGTTTTGCAAATCGAAATGTGAAGGAGTGTGGATTTGATGACGATGCTGCCTAGCGGTGAAATGGTGCTTATAACTTACCCACAATTAGCTGTTTAGTGTCCCCCAAAAAAGAAATCGCCGGCCTTACGTGCCGTTACTCTGGCGACTTTTGGTAAGAATTATAGTGGAGTGAGTATTTCACAGGTACCTACGATAAGAATTCACGGTATTCGGTTGAATCGGGTATCATTATGCATTACCATACCAGGTATAAAACTTCCAATCAAGGCTATTCAATCAACGTTCCCATCTATTTCATCTTCGATAAACCACTGATCCACTCATTCGATGTGAGTCTCTTTGTAAACCGGAGGCCCAGGCCATATATCTTGGTAGGAGGGCAGGCTCTCTTCCAAGGTATGATCCGAAGGTCTCGCATAGTTACTCAATACAATCTTGTGCTCGGATCGAAGTATCCTCCCTACTCCTGTTCTTACGGACAGATCTGATTTGCCCTTTGGGTATGTCTCTTTCATAAACTGTAGCTCGAGGGCTAATGCATGGGTGACCGATGTGTCGCCAACCTTGCCAGTGTCTTGCGTATATCGAGTTGAGTTCTTTCTAATAGAGAAAGGAAATTCCATATTGAGCATCCCCGCTTCATCGTCCGTGGTCCATCCGTCGTAGAACGAAGATTCGCCCAAAATAGATGTCTTTTTCTGCGCATGGCCATTACCGTCTTTTCCTTCATGAGCATGTTGAGGGCATGCCAGAGCTGTAGTCTTGACGGTCTCCTCCAGTATCCAGATGCCCTTGCACACGCGCCAGAAATGAATATCCTCCCCATTTCCAGGACAACTTCGAAGCCCACTCATGGTAAGTGTTGCTCGGTTGCTGCGTGTTGGATCCATGACTGGGTCAAAGCTGCAACTGACTTCGACTCCGGCAGACTGGTAGATACGACTGGAACGTGATCGCTTGCTTGGTACAGTTATTGATCGCGCAACAGGGAGAATGCGGTTGATTGTGATGATCTCGGGGATCTTGGATAGCTGCCCCTTTCGTTGTATTGAGGCTACAGCCTCGAACTCGTAGGCGACGGAGACAAGTGAAGTATCCATAGAAGGGGGCACATAGCTTGGTACCCGGCAAGAAAAAGGATATTTGTAAATGTTTCTGTTCAGTGTAGTTGTATTTTTGATGAAATGGCAGCGCTCGAGCTCTGTTATTTGGTGCTTGCAGTCCCTACAGGTTCTCTTGAAAGGCTTCTTATTGACGACGTGGATTCGGAGTACGGAGTAAAGGCTATCCACCTCGGCGACATCTTGAGTAACGTCAAAGAGCAAAGCTCCCGAAATGGTAGAGTTGTCGCTATTGTTGGCGTCATTAAGAATGACAATCGGAGAGGTATCGATATGGCAATCGAGAGAAGCAGGAGGATTATTTCGTGATTTTCGTGGTTTATGTTTGAATAGTGGTGGATCCAGTGCCTGTGGCCTGATCAACTGGGATAGGCTTGTCATGATGTGATGTCGGCAGTCAAACTGATGATCTGCGGCTATATATATGGGTGAGTATGGGTACCAAGGATGTCTGGTGAATGCGATGATGAAACGCAAAATAGCTGAGTGATGATTATGGGTATGAAAGCGATAAAAAAATGAGATCTAATAAAGGAAGAGATGCAACAAGGCTTTTGAGGCTCGTATGACTTGCTATGACCGAATAATTCGGTCGTGGCGGAACAGATTGATCAGGTCGAATGCCGGGTTGAACTGCCAAGAATAGCCAGGGAGCATTCTCAAATTTTGGTGGTGAGTCGATGTCATGATTGAGGCTAAACTTGTTATGGCAGTTCACAGCGAGCAATGCACTGAAATGTGGGGACCCTCAGCACTGAGCACTGAATCAATCTGCATTTGCTAAGTTGCATCAAGACTTTCACATGGGACAACGTTATTAATGTTTAATTTTTTTTGAGGCTCAATGACAAATCTAAGCTAAGGCGTAAATACAAGCTTTCAGCCGCAAGGCGCAACTAATTATAACTTACAAATATGGTCCGTCGATGATCCATCAATCGCGTGTGCATGCTGGCGAGGGCGATCTCCAGATCCATGGGAGATAAGAAGCTAACGGAAACCCGGCATTTCTTCTAACTCGCACTCAACGTACTAGTTAAACTACCGTCTTTGATGAAATAAAATGACCCTTTTAATTATTAGCAACCGCCTATCGCATAACAGAATGTTGTATCCAGCTCTTACCCGCGACGTTACCCAAGTACTTGTTAGTTGTAGCTCGGACTCAGTAAGATCAATGCTAGCGTGCCTTCCAAGACACGCCTTCCCCAAATTGGCATAAGACCGCGGCGTTCCTACGTGATCTCGCCATCCATGGCTTCGCGTTGACATCCCAATCTTGACCCCTTCATCATCCGCTCACCTCTCAGCAATGCCTGATGATCCGCCCCAGTCACCCGGTACAACAGAATCAGGCCAACCGCGAAAACCACGGACAAAGACTTTTTCGGGTTGTTGGACCTGTCGCGCCAAGCACGTCAAGTGCGACGAAGCCAAGCCAGCATGTAATCGCTGCCAGAAGGCCGGTATTGAATGTGAAGGATATGGCGTCAGGTTATCGTGGGCGCCTGTGAGGAATCAATCGACAGCTCGGAGAGGAGGGAGAAGGAGAAAGGCAGCGGCCAGACTTCGCCAATCGAGGGACTTGGAGTCTGTCGCAGACACTGCCTCAGAACAGGACGCCCCGCTTTCCAATGGCCCAGATGAGAGCGACCAAGGCGACATGTCTGCAAATGACGGGCCTTCGGATTTATCATCAGAATCTCAGTATACCAATGTGTCCTTCCATTATCAACCGTCAGCTCTCAACCAAGCGCCTTTCACCAATCCTTTGAACACCCGAATATTTCATTCGTATGAACCATTGAGTCAAGGTCTAACAACTGGCATCCCATATGCCTCTCTCCAACCAGCACAGCCTCAACTCTCGCTACTACAGTTGGGCCAAAACCTGGACCAGAATTTCCCTTCCCAGGATGGGGCCAACACGCACGTCACCTCCACTCCCGTCAGCATCAGTGATGCCAACGCAGGCTCTCTCCAATTGCCTGGAGCATCCGAGCTCGTCTCTCCAGCATCATCTCCAGTATGTACACAAGGTCAAGAAAGGAAGGGCAAAACGCACCTCGATATCCTTCCAGATCCAGCCCTTCACTGCGAGCTGTTGCAACATTGGACGCTTGATCTCTGCGACGCTCTAAACCCAGTACCCGGTATCCTCAATCCTCTGCGGAACTCAATGATGCCCATTGCCCTCGAAGGAGCTCGAACTGATTCCGAAACTTCAACAGGTGCAACAGCCTTATTCCACTTCATTTGCTCAGCATCGGCATTCCATCTTGCAAAAAAGAGGGACGATCAAGAGTCCAAGCGCGCTCTAGAGAACATAGCCTTGGAGCATCACAGCATTGGCATCATGCACCTGGCTCAGAACATTCGCCGCGCCAAAGATGGTCCCAGCTGCGTATCGCTTCTGGCTGCTGTTATCATGTGCATCATGAACGAAGCTGTCACGCTGCCGACTAGTTTCTGGCGCTTGCATTTCCGTGGTGCAGTTGAATGGGTGAACCATATTGATCCTCAGGTCTGGCATAGGAGTGAAGCAGCTTCGAGCATTTACCAGATGTTTCGAGGGATGGCGCTAGTAGTGCAGACTCAACTGCTGTTCGAAAGCCAAGAAATGTCCTACTGGGAGTTTACCAATGAGCTTGGTCAACAACCCGAGCCTTATCTGCTGTACACAGCATTCGGTATTCCTCAACCGATATTCGAAGGTTTGCGCGCCATGAACTGTTTTGAGATGCGCAGAAAGTCCTCTTCTTATAATGATCCGTCGCCGGATGAACTTGACAGACTCGAGCTCGAATTGTACCTTTCGGCACCAAACAAGCCTGAGGCTGCCCTCACAAAAGAGCACCGTGATTTAATCTACCACCACGGCTACATCTTCTACTACGCAGCCCTAATCCACATGAAACGCAATTTGAAAGACATGCCCATGGTTGCGGTGCAGCCACTTGTTGAGAAAGCGTTACCCCATCTTGAAGCTTTACCATCGGGAACCACCCAACGTTTTTGCCCAATGCTCTGGCCCGTAGCCATTATAGCGTTTGAGATTGCTGATAGCGCAATGCAGCAACGCATGTTAAAGTCATTTGCTTTTTTCGAGGAGAGATCAGAGTTGGCTATCTGGTCGCTGATTAAAGAGCAAGTCAAAGAGCTCTGGGCACTGCGGAGGAGGGAGGGCCTCAATATTAAGTGGCATCAGACTGCCTTGGGGAGAATGAGTGACAGTTTCATGCTACTGTGAATATCTTGGCCTGCATGTGACGTGGCCATAGCTTCCCGTTTATCGGAGTCGTGCCGTCCCGTTGGTGCGAGGTGACTACCAATCGATCGCCCACGTTATGGATTCTTTTACGTGGAATTTTCTCAACTTCCCCAGCCTCATGCACTCTCCCCGCAGTAGGAAGTCAGACGTGTTGTCGAACTTCTCCATTAGGCGGCGTAAGCGGGGTGATTCGGAATCTGATGCCGTACATAAAGTTATACAGACAACGATTATGCTTTACGCCGACAGCTTGAGAAATTGCATATTCCTTGCACGTTTCCTGTTTCTGGAAGCTAACATGGACCCTGGTGCAAACTTTCTGAGCTCTGTTCAGACACCTGTCCTCCTGAAACTCAATTCCAACTCTATTAGGGTGAGACCAATCTACGCGTTTAAGCGGATGAGAGTTACAAATCAATGCTGATAAGGCACAATGGCACATCAATGAGGCATTGTACCCCGGCTTATTAATCTCGCACCTTAAATCTCACAGCCTGTGACGTTGAGTAGCTCTCCCACGTTTGCAGATCCTTCGTGGTCAATTGCCGAAACGGGTCAAGACACTAACAAGCCTTACGCATTCCGATGGGGCAACGGACGGGGCTCAGAATTTGCAAACCTGCGATAATGGCGGCAATATTGATGTCACTTTGTAACCAAGTATCTTCTTGTTATAAAAAAGGAATGTCCCGGTGGAGTTTCCCTCAGAATCTGCAGTCAAAGACAAGACCAAAAAGCAAACATGTCGGGTCAAATCATCATCCACGCAGTTCGACACGCCCAGGGTTATCACAACCTCGGCGAAGAATTCTTCCACATCAGAGACCCCGCGCTAACTCCCTTTGGCGAGCAACAATGTGCCGAACGTCGTAAAGCCTCGTTTCAGGATCAGTCAAAATTCAAACTCATCGCTTCATCGCCTATGATTCGGACTCTGCACACAACAAATCTCATTTTTGGTGACGCCATCCAGACACAGGACATCCTTGCTATTCCCGAGGCTCAAGAAATCTCTGACCATGGCTGCGATATCGGAACGGCCCCGGAGACTCTCAGGGAGATTACGTTGAGGAATGACTGGCCTGTGGATTTGAGCCGTGTACCCGATGGATGGAATGACAAGAACCTTTATGGACCCAACAGCCCTGTTACCGGTGCCTGTGCCGCTCGTGCTCGGCAAGTGAGGAGGATACTCAGAGAGAAGGGCATTGCTCTGGGCCAAGACACCGATGAGAATATTCACATTGCTTTGGTTGCCCATGGAAGTTTCATGCACTATTTCAGCAACGACTGGGAACACAGTTGCACGGGATGCGGTACTGGATGGAAGAACTGTGAGACTAGGAGATATGTGTTTCAAAACGATGAGAGTGACGAGGATGCTTGGCTTGTTGAGACCCAGGAGAGCAGACTGGCTCGGGGACTTGAGGGCCCCGCTCCCTCGGCAGAGGAGCAACAGAAGTTGTATGAGAAGACCATGGTTGGGTGGGTTGACCAAGGATTGCCGGACATCAGGTATCTGGCTACAGCTTCGGTCATGTCAACCCAAGAGCATTCTAGGTTGTAATGCAGGGTATATGGAGCATGGAAGGCGTCTAAAGTTGATAGAAGGAAACAATGGGTAAAAGGAGGCGTTGGGAAAATGATTATGAAAGCTGTAGGATGAGTTGCTCGATATCTTGAGATAGATCACTTGCTGCTGTTTCAGTTGAAAGGCAACATGCTTGTAAGGGTTATGAAACCTCGATAAAGGGTTGAACGTAGACGTTGTGATTGTGCACAGTCATTCATCATATTGACGATACAGACATATAGGTATTTCATCTTATGAAAACTGCACATCACTCATTAATGGCACAAGAGTATCAAAACGAGAGACAAATATGTACATAACGTCGTGTCTAAGTAACTTTCTAACCGCCCTATTAATATACAAATCAAATAAAATTCAGGTATGAGCCTCTTAATTCCGTCGAGGCGGTGGTGGTGACAGTCCCTGCTGTGCAGCCTCTTGCTCAACAGCCAATCCCATATTCGAATGCGCCAACTCAATACTCCGAGCACTCCTCCCACTCTCACTCCCGCCTCCCAGCGGCCAACTATCATCCCTAGTAAACTTCATGTCCTCCCTTGAAAAGTTCGACTCCGGCGGGCTCCTCCCGACTTCGACATCATGCGATGAAGACGCTCTATTCTTATCCCAGAAGTCAAACTCAACGGGTTCCTGCTCCTCGGGAATGTTGCGCAGTTCCACGTTGTCGGTGTTGACGATGGGAGGGTGGCCTGGTGTCATGGGTCCAGTGGAGATGTGCTTGCTGCTACGTGTCCATGTCCAGCCAGAGCCCTTTCTTTCACCGGTTTGAGAGTCGAGTCTGCGGGAGGTATAGGATCTTTGGAAGTTTCGGAGGATGGGGCGAAGAACGGGGATACATTGGACCATAATTGTTCCAGCAACTTCAGATGAGTACCAAATTTGTGACATGCCATTGCGCCCTGTAATTTGTCAGCGAGTATTTTCGATAGTGAGGTTAGAAACATACAGATGTAGTAGGCATCACGGCCGTTTCCTTGATCTTTCCAGCTGACTCGGATAGCTGAGACGATCGCGACACTAGACTTCGGTTAGACATCTGATTCATTTGGAATTAGTTCTTTGACTTACATCATTCCGAGACTCATGGTCAAGCAGAGACCAATCTTCTCAGCACGCTTCATCTCCAGTGTTCGAGTAATAAGCCAAGGGAAACAAGCAAATACAAAATCCATAATGATGTTGTAAACTGCGCCATGTCAGTATTGTCCAGTATATCAGAGTCCAAAACCACTCACTATTGCCGCCTTCCTTGAAATCATTCCGGAACGTAGGATCCAGACAGAAATTGAATCGATACCAGTTGTCGTATGTCGGCTTGCCGCAGACCTTGGCCCATTGGAAGAAGACCTTGACAATCATGTAGGAGTTCATGGTGGCTATACAGAACCAGAGGACCCATTTCTGCCACTGGTTGCTCATTCGTATTAATGTTACTGCGAAAGCCGTCTTTGTCAATGCCTGGCCGATCAATGTTCCGCACGATGAGATGTTGATGAGGATGTGCATTCTATCGTCCCATTGCTGCGCTGAGTCCTTGAGAACATAGCCGTTTCCGAATTCGTATACAATAAGACTGTTGTTGGCGAGAAGAATGATCTAAATGTCCCTGTCAGTATGCCATCGATGTGCTGAGAGACTCAACTTACCCATGATACAATGAGGATATAATCATCGTACCACATTCCATGTCTCCTCGTAATCTTGACGTACAACCTCAGTCCCAGAAAGATACTCGCTCCAACGAACAGCGACCACAGCCCGGCGTTCAACTCGGCGTAGGGGTTGACAAAGGTATGGACGGGTTCGTCATCTTTATCGTCGCGAAGCCTTAGCTTCATCGCTACATTTCCTCTGTCGCAGAATATACCCGTGATTCGTTTTGGCGAATGCAGGTACAGGAAACAAATGTACAAACCAACAACAAACAAGTAGAGTATCGAAAATGAACGTAAATCGGGGGAGCCAAAACGTAAAAGAAGGATTCAAAGCCAGACCCCCTGTCCTGCCCTGCCTGCATGGGGTTACTCTGCAGGTCTTCCTTTAAGCATAGGCGAGAGTGATGCCCCCGCTTGCAGACCCTTGTCACAGATTGTCTTTACGGGACGGGCTCTGCCTTAATCGGACACCGGGGCCGTGATGAGGTCGATGTCGAAAGGCCTCTCGCGGATATCCCGTTAGAACAAACTTTCGTATTTTCTCTTTCTTGAAACCTGAAATTGACGCAACAAACTCAGACGATAAACGCTCTAAACAAGTGCCGAAACATTGAAAACCTTTTTTCCTCCTGTCGAGGATGCAGGATTCAGCCATGCCAGAAATGGACTCCACGGACCTGATACGATCATCACGAAATGGGAGTTTCACGCATCCGGTGCCACCCTCCAAAAGGGCCTATCAGCCGAAGGAATGGTCTTTGGTCCTTGCTCATGGTCCAGGGCTATAAATTGTTCTTTTCTACTGTCGAAGTCTGTGCGAATGTGAAACGAGGATGTGATTCCTATTGCAGGTTGAGGCCCTGCCTCGGGAGTATCTCGAGGCTTCCTATACGTGGTTTAACTCGACCCCCTAGTCGGTCACCCCTGACAAGACGCTTGGACGATTCCGTCCTTGCGGCCATGTGGACTGGTTGTTTATAGAAAGAAGCAAGAAAGTTCCACGTCCCGCCCTCGCCAAAAATGGTCATATTTTCTTTGCCTCCGCGGGGACCTGAGATCGTCTTGAACGAGAGGGGAACCACGATTTCATCGTCCGTGGCCGTTTTGAGTGACGTGATGAGCAGTGCAGAATGTGATGTATCGGTAGATTGTCACATTTGTACCGGCCAAGACTGATTGTGGATCGAGCACCGTGGGCCGAGAACAATCCTCAAATCATTTAATTACAGTAGATTGCACGGAACATTAGAAGCTGAGATATAGGTAGGCTAACAGCACAGTCAGCGGCCATCGATGATTAATGCTGCAATGCACTGGAGCAACCACTGGAGCAACCACTCTATCTGCGATTTCTCTCGTACGTTGATTGACAAATTATCATCGGCCGAAGCGAGTCTGGACTGAACATCTTCTCGTCCGTCCCCCGATCAATGCTACTGTGCTATTCGCCTCACTCGTAAAAGGCCACTAACAAACACCCTAGCCGTTACACTTCAGCTCATAGCCCGGCCGCGGGTCCAAATTCCAGCGCCGTGGTTCCTGGGATCGTAAGGTCCGTCCGCGCATCGACCATCAAGCTGTGTTTAGTGAAACGCAGATTACCATTTTCCCACAAAAAGACGTTATTTTCGATATTCAGGTTCCCAAGCGGGGCTTGTCTCGCTTACGCAAAACAACTTCAGGTGGGCAGACCAAGGATGGAGAAGGGGACCGGACCAGCCACGCGGATATAGGACCAGGATTAAGAATAAGAATAAGTTGGCAGAAGAAAGTTCTACGATCTCCGGTCCAGTACGGAACACATCGCAATGGATATGTAGGTAGCATTGTGATTACGGTGCATTTGCCCTATTAGCCTATCTAATTCTATCCTGTCTTGCTCTTGGTGCGAGCGACGACGACCACGGCTCTTACGACGTGGGTCTTGTCGAACCAGTTGAACAATCTCCCTGCTAATTTGAAGCCCCCCATGGAGACGCCGTATTCTGCTAGTAATTGATCTTGGCGATCGAGGAACTTGACCAGGCCTGAGAAGACATCATCTGTGATCTCCTTAATTATGATCTCGTTACGATCATATCCACACTCCACAAGCTGATCTCTGTACTCCGTCTCCGAGAGAAAGGTTCTGAGTGGGCATCCCATCATTTTGCCGATGAGTCTTGCTTTCCAGATGTTGGCGGTGGAGGCCTTTTCGTTCAGCAGCAAGTCAAAGGCCATGTATTGGGCATCGAGTTCTTTGGCCGCATGTTGCAGAACGGGCTTTCGGGATGGCGAGAAATGGTAGATACAGTCCAGAGCAAGAAGCCATCGCTCAGTATACTTCTCATCGGCAACAGAGTAAACAGCCTTTGCAACCTCGGGACTCCAAGTCTGGGGTTTTGCAGCATCAGCGCGGAATAGGCTAAACGACTCCGCGTCAATCCCACTAAAATTTGCACCCGCCTCAGACAGTTCGCGGTAAATTCTTCGACGCGAGGTCTGAACCTGTGCATCATTCAGAGTAAGCCCAACATAGCGAAAATCCCTCCAGCCCTGCGACTCTGCAAGCTTCGCCAACTGCCAAGTTTGGTCACCACATCCGAATCCCAGATCCAGAACCGCAAGAGAACCGCGAGGACTTGCTCGTGGGGCATCGTCCGACAAGCCAGCGGTGCGAACAACTTGCTCAAGGAGGGCAGCGCAGGCGTCGGGAAATTTGTCAATTGGCTCGCCTGTTTGAGTTTTCCTGTGACAAAGGTTAAAAGTTAAAAGGTGACTGTGAATGTGATTACCCTGCAGATTGATGTGGCAGCTTACCAGTATCCCACGTTCATCCACATGGACGGTGGTCGTGATGAGATGTTGAGCTTCCAGTGTCCAAGGCCGTAGATATCGCTCATTCGCATCACCACGAATGCGATGATGCCCGCGATGCCCAAAGCGGTGACAAGCCCGCAGGCAACGCCAAGACCGAAGCTATCTTGATCAAAGAACATGGTAGCGGTAGCGATTGCGGTCCGCGCCGTGGAAGCTAACGGCTGTTGACGTGAAGGCGGAAGGGCTGGAAAGACGGTGACATCTCTCGGGTAGGTCCCAAGAACTTAGGCACTGATTCCACCCACTCACTAACTACAACTTCGCTAAATGACTACGTAATTTCAGCGGCAATTGTTTAGAGTTCTGGGCAGTGTTATGCTTAAATCAGAGGTAATCTTAGGAAAAGAAATCTATTTTAATTTATTTGATCATGTCATTATCGTAGGTCATCACTGCTTTTCCCAAGGAATTGCGACTCCAAAATCTTGTGCGACTCTCATGGCGGAGACGATGCAGCCTTCTAGCAGCACCATACCGTCCCAGCACCACGCGCCACTGATCCACACATTATCTTGTCCATTAACCCAGGCCATAGCCTCATCATCTTCGCTCTTCTTAACTCCCGAAGTACCAAGCAATTTGTGAACAAGGGCCTGGCTCTCTGTGCTTCTAAAGGTTCTCGTAAACTTGGCCTTTTTAATTGCATCGGGCTGTGCCTCATCGCGTAAGGGACAAGTGCTGACGATGACTCCACTGGGCATGTAGTGAAGTGCCTCAGTACGAGGGCTGCCCACGTCAGGGAATAGAGTTCTCAGGGTCATGACCTGGGCTGCCGAAGCGCCTGCCGAGTGATGCATACAAACGGCTTGGCGGGGGCTGGCGTCGTCGTTGTCGACGACGCTGATTCCCGCCTTTTCGGGCTTCAAGACAGAGCTCTCGACTTGACGAGTCGGGATGTTCTCTAGTAGAGAACTCAACGGCTTGAAGATTCTACCTGCGACATCTGGGGAAACGGATAGAACGACACGATCGAAAACTTGCTCTACAATGCGCCCGGATGGGTCGGTCGTGGATTGCCAGCGTACCACCACAGTACCATCGTCCTGAGGCACAGCTTCAATCACGCGACTATTGAGTTTGACATCCTGGAGTCCCTCGGTCAATCTAGCCTGTACTTGCGAAACTCCTCCGCAGACAGCGTAATGCTGCTGTCCATGCGAAAGCTTCTTGTAGTTGACAATGTCGCTCGCAGGGAATCGAAGCAGCTCTTCATGTGTACATGTCGACACAGCGCTCAGCAGCGGAACTATGTAACGTGATGTATATCTTCGTGGTAAACGTATGCGATCGAGGTATTCGGCGACGGACTCGCTACGTCCGGAGGATGCGGTGCTCTTCAGCGGCGCGACGTAGAAGCAGGCGATGGTGAACCAGAATTGACACACAATCAGAAACAGAATCTCGATGATGTGCGCAATCACCCCGCGATTTCCCGGCCACGGCGGTGGTGTCTGATGTAGATTCGACGCGTGGATGAAGTAGGCCTCGTTGTCGCTGCCCTTCACTGGGAGTGTTCCATCGGCGCTGAGAGCTGCCTTTGCGAAGACAAACAGAAATCGGATCGGATGAAGCGGTATTTGAAGATGTTGGTACATGCGCATCAGGTTATGGTAATACCCGCCAGCGCTCGCGCGCATGGGCAAGTCAATTCGTTCGGCATCGTCATTGTTTTTGTTACTGACAGTAACAGAAGCTGAATCGAAGGAAAGGCGGTCGGCCTGTGAGAAACGTCATTGTTAGGATTCGAAGGATTTCCCGCTTACTATGGCGGGCGGGATGACGGTGACACACACCTGTTCGAATAACGTGACAGCGTATCGCTTATCGCTGTCGCCCTGTAATAAATAGCCAGTGCTAAGGCCCGCCAGTCCTGTGCCTATGATCGCGACGCGACTTTTCGACGTCAATTGCTCGTCCATCGTGAATCGAACCTGACCTCACTCAATTCAATTTTTGAAATGGGGCAGGTAGTCAGCACACTAAATTATGCTCGATTTTCATATCTCAATTCGTCCCATGGACTGTCCATGGTGACCAACAATTTTTTACTAATGGCCCCCACCAGGCTGCTACTGTACTGTACTGAAAGCCGAGGTTTACATCTTCAATCAGGGGTAAGGTTGGCTCTAGCAGTACAGACATGGCAATATCTTCACTAAAACGTAACGCTAATGGGCGGTGTGTCTTGTCTATCGCCAATAGAGTTTCGCTACTTAACCAATTTTCTTCATCGCCGTCAAAGCGTAGCCGCTCAATGGCCACTTCTGAGTGCTTTTTAGCTTGTGATCCTCAACAAAACCGTTTAATCCGAAGAATCGCCTGATTTCATTGGGACTAGATACGATCGGTCCACGCTGAATTGGTTTAGTTTGCGGGTTGGTTACTCAAAATGGGATGACGCCGCATGAACCTAGGGTAAGTTGAATGTCTGACGTTTGTTACGGAGTACCTAGACCCGAGACATCGTGTTAGACGTATGTATCGAATGCGCGGCCAATTAGCATCTTAACTGGTTGCCTCGCTGCTTATGAGGCTCTTGTTTCCATTGGCATCACTTCCATCTACAAAAGAAGTGTCTTCAAAGGCTGTATCATGTCGCCGCAAAGTCATTGCTGCCTTGAGTGCTTTGGCCCTTTTGAGCCTCGCGAATACGAAATATCGCTGATACTGTAGCTTGCAGATCGAGATCTTTACTGTAACAGGTATTTGGGACAATATTATAAGCAGCCAATCAATGATAGGTCAAATTACCCATAATTACTTCGATACCAGCTCGGTTTCAATGTGATGGTTGTATCAGCAGTGGGAGGCCACGCATCTTGTGCCAGCTGACAGCGAGCTTCATCTGGGAAACTTGTCAGCACCAGGAATCACAGAGATGTAGCTCAACAGCCCTATGCCCAATTTTGTTCCATGGCATGTATTTTTGTGATTGCTTCGGCCAGAGTTCAAAGCCAGGGGGGAAACTGGGATGATGCTGGGAGAGCCCTGTATGAGGACGAGTGTTGCTCCAACGCACGGAGATAAAATGGACACTTCATGTGCACTTTTCAGAGGAATGACTCAAGACGAAAATGAAATGTATTGTGCACAGGCCGTCACACGTAAGTGAATGTAATCTGGTAATAATACACATATACCGCTGGAGTTAAACGGTATTTGAATCAAAGAAGGTATCAGGTCAGCGCTCGCTAGAAACCATCATCATATCCTCCATAACTGCCCCAGACAGCTGTTCAATTTCCACTGTCATTCCAAATGAGTTTTGGACTACTTAGTATGGCTTCTTGCCAACGATGTTACCAGGGCCCGAATATCGAGCGACCGTGTACCATGCGCCCTTGGAGTCTTTGGCGGTAGCGATACCAATCTTGGTGGAACTCTTCCAGACACATTGAGCTAACAACGAGATTAGTTAGGTGTCCCTAGTATTCTGGGTGATAAGCTTACTGTAGTGGCCATAGTCAGAGAAGTTACCCTTGGGAATAGTCTCTCCACGATAGTACTTCTTCTCGTTGAGCCTGATAGTATTGTCAGTAATGTAGGTGACGGTAAAGACATGGAAACGTACCAGCCCTTGGTCCCAGCAGTGATGGGATTCTTGAAACCATTGCTCGCCCAAGCATACGCCAGGTTCTCACCCTGATTGGGGCGATCCTTTCCTGCTGAGTGCTGCAACTTGCCATTCTTGGCCATCTTCTTCGCCCAAGTGAGGGCAGAAGACTCAAGCTTCGAGTCCCAGGTCAAAGCGCTAACCTTGACCTTCTTGCGAGCAGCATTGTGGAGACTCAGGGCCTCCTTCTTATCCGAAGTCAAAGCCCGTGTGAAGAGCCTTGCAAAGATGCTGCGCTTCTCATCTCCATCTGCAGAGACATCCGCATCAATGGTGCAGCCATCTGGGTCGGCGTCATCGTTGTCAGGATAGCAGATGACAGGGTCATCGCTCAGTTGGGTAAGGCCAATATCGGCTTTCACGATGTGATACTTCTTTTTATAGTCATTGGGGACCTTGTAATCATTTTCGGCACTGATTTTCTCTTTAGGGGCAGTCTCTGAGAGGAAGCCAAAACCAGTGTTACCACCAACATCGACATCGGTGTCGACGTCAAGTGTCTTGCCCGAAGAAGGTGCTGCAATAACTTCTGAGAGGAAATAGGAAGCAAGGAGAATGGAAGATTGGATGTAAAGAGTAGGCAGATGCATCTTGTCTGGTAGTGTTAGGTTTGTGTAAAGTTGAGTGTTTTTGTTGTGTGGAAGTTGAGGATATGTCACAGAATATCCTGATGTGGTCTTTAAATATATGAAGATGAAAATAATCTTCTATGATGATCCAGTCACCTGAAGACAATGATTCTGACGTCGATGCGTGACGTTGACGAGACTGAGTTGCGGATAGATCAGAATCCGTGAGATCGGCGACCCTGAAAACCCTTACACTAGATGCCAAACTCAACTTTAAATACCCAGGGGCAAAACTTTAAACACTTTTCAGGTTTTGGCTGTGGTATTCTTTACCACTCTATTCTTCTGTTTGCAACGGCGCCTTGTTATGGTCTTCTGTGGTCTGGCCCCCTTGAGATATTCTGGATCAAGATCGTGATGTCTCAGATGCTTGCGACTAGTGGTTTTTGCAGTCCCTCGCTAAAGCACTCAATAGTCAATATTCCGGCAGCCTGCAATTCTTCCACTCAAGGTAGGGATACTCTAGCTCTCTTGAACTTGTTCAATAGTTGTCCACTACGAGGAAAAGAGAGGCAAAATCATCACTCAGTTAAAGATCGACATGATAGGGTAGAGTGGCCACCCGGGGACGAGATCCATGGAATCATGATTTCAAAGCCTTGGAAATTTCACGAATAGCACCACTTCTGCTACATCACCTTCATGTAATGGGAATTCATAGGCTGCAAAATGGAGGTGCCCAGCTGAATTTGGCAATGGTTTTGGCCGTTCACGGAATGAAAGCATTCCAAGCACCACGTCATCTATGAAGCCGTCTAGGACTTTAAGCATTTCGCAAGCGTAACGATCAAATAACGGCGCCGATGTGACATTTCTAAGCTTAAAAGCAGGCCAAGAAAAGTTACGCATTCGTCATTCACATATTTGAGACAGTCCATTGTTTACTGCTTTTGACGTGGAGCCCACCATGTCCACCAATGAGGAATGCCACTTAAACCTTGGAGAAGGGACTTTACTGAAGACGGAAGTGTCAAAGCCGTTGGTCTAAAAAATATTGACGCAGGGGAATTCCAGGTACGCGGACGAGGTCAGATGATGGCAAGTTGGTGAGTTGACAGGGATTGCGGCCGTTGACTAAGAACGCATAAAAGGTTATTGAATTGCCACCAACGCATCAAGGATGAAATACTTGTCCGAACAGGAATCGCAATCTGTGTATAAAATCGATTCTCTTTCGTGAAAGTTTGTAATTCTTACAAGTCATGTGATGAATTGATCTGATAACCAGGATCTGTGTTTGACATTGTCTTCGTGGGGTAGCACTTTAATTGCTCGCATATGAGCCAATCCTATGTGCTTCAACAATTGATCACATGTCTACAATTTTGGAACCCCAATCTTTACCAAAGAAATATTTAAAAGGTCAGATACACATTTTAACTGACGCTGAATCTGTTGTGTTCCAGGCTCCTCATAAGGTTAGCTCTGCTCCTGCACCTCCGCGGTGAGACGGATGCTGATACAAAGATGCATCGTTCAGATGTGTCAAGTAATGAATAATGAGTTGCACACCACTAAATCAACCATTATTTCTTATCGAGATATCGCCTTGCAGCTCCTTGGCCGCCGGCCAGTAACCAACCGTTTCTTATTCCCTCGTTTCACTGCTTGAACTGATAAGGGCGCATGGCAGGCTGGGGTTGTCAGCCAATCACGTCCGTGCGTTCTTATCATTGCCCCCATGGGGAATTCTTATCGTGCATGCATCCCGGGAATTGCTTATCTACGCCCGCCGGCATTTGGACGAACGGTTCATTATCTTAAGCTTACAGACGGTAATGAATCGGTGATGTTGTATATATAGCGGTGATGGGAAATGTGAAAAACAATTATGGCAAATGTCCTCGTGATAGACTCCTTGATCGCGTAGTTTTATCCTTCTGCAATACATCACAATGGCTGGTGGCGGCGGTCTTTCATCTGGCACTGTCGAGCCTCCTCTGAGCCAAGCCTATGGCTATGGCATCGTCGTTGGCCTCGGCTTTCTCTTTGCCTTGGGCATGATTTTCACCACGTGGGTTTTGAAACGATATAATCATGAGAAGCAAACTTCGGAAATGTTCAATACTGCCGGTCGAACGGTCAAGTCTGGTCTCGTGGCTTCAGCTGTTGTTTCGAGCTGGACTTGGGCTGCTACTTTGCTTCAGTCGTCTGGTGTTGCGTACCGCTACGGTGTATCTGGACCATTCTGGGTACGTTTATCGTCACTTGAACTGTGAAATATGGCTAATTGGTGTAAAGTATGCTTCTGGTGCTACCGTTCAGATCATTCTCTTTGCTACAATTGCCATTGAGTTGAAGAGAAGAGCACCAAACGCCCATACCTTCCTTGAAGTTATTCGAGCTCGATATGGCCGTATCACGCATTGTGTCTACATCTGCTTCGGTCTCTTCACCAACATTCTTGTCACGGCCATGTTGTTGACTGGCGGCTCTGCCGTGGTCACCTCTCTTACTGGCATGCACACTGCGGCAGCTTGTTTCTTGCTGCCTTTGGGTGTCGTCTTGTACACCATGTTCGGAGGGTAAGTTGCAGCCAGTTCTAAATGAAACATGACTGACTCGTGATTAGCATCAAGGCGACTTTCTTGACAGACTATGTTCATACAGTCATTATTCTCGTCATCATTCTCATCTTCGCACTCACTGCCTATGCAACTGGCACTGAACTGGGTTCCCCTGGCGAAGTCTACGATGCACTCACCAAGGCTGCTGCCTCTCACCCCGTTGATGGCAACGCTGAAGGCTCGTATCTAACCATGCGATCACGAGAGGGCATCATCTTCTTTGTTATCAACATCGTTGGTAACTTTGGTACCGTCTTCATGGACAATGGATACTACAACAAGGCCATCGCCGCTCATCCCGTTGCTGCACTTCCTGGCTACATCATCGGAGGTCTCTCCTGGTTCGCTATTCCTTGGCTCTGTGCGACTACCATGGGTCTGAGTGCATTGGCTCTTGAGACCAACCCGGCATTCCCCACGTATCCCAACCGTATGGATCCTGCTGATGTCTCGGCTGGTCTTGTTCTGCCGTATGCTGCTGTTGGCTTGTTGGGCAAGTCTGGCGCTATCTGCACTCTGATCATGATATTTATGGCTGTTACTTCTGCGACTTCGGCTCAGCTCATTGCCGTGTCTTCCATTTTCACCTACGATGTTTACCAGTAAGAACCCACCTGTCTGAAGAAGGACAGCCCATGCTAACCCTCTCACAGAACGTACATCAACCCCCGAGCTTCCGGCAACCGACTTATCGGCGTCTCTCACACAACCGTTGTTTTGTACGGCATCATCATGGCCAGCTTCAGTGTCGGCCTTCACTACGCTGGTATCAGCATGGGCTGGCTATACTTGTGGATGGGTGTGATGATCTCTGCAGCTGTCATTCCAGCTACCCTAACTCTCCTCTGGAAGCGCCAGAACTGGATCGCTGCTGCATTGTCCCCCATCCTTGGTCTCTTCTGCGCTCTCATCGCTTGGACTGTCACCTGCGCCAAGGAGTTCGATGGTGTTTTGAGCGTTGACAACTTGGGCTCCAACAACCCTATGCTTGCAGGAAACGTTGTAGCACTCTTGAGTCCTTTGGTGTTTGTACCAGTCTTCACATTCGGCTTTGGTTCAGACAACTATGACTGGGCATCTATGGCGGCCATTAAGCAAGCAGATGATACGAGCGACTCCAATGGCGACTCGGAGACAGCTGTCGTGACCAGCTTTGCCGTTGCGCCTGAGGAGGATATGGCCAAGTTGAACAAGGCCTCCAAGATTGCGAAGACAATGACAGTCTGCATGACCATCGCATTCCTCATTCTCTGGCCGATGCCCATGTACGGAACATCATATGTCTTCTCAAAACCCTTCTTCACTGGTTGGGTCACCGTTGGTATCATCTGGCTATTCTGCAGTTCCATTGCAGTTGGCCTGTTTCCCCTCTGGGAGGGTAGGCAGAGTCTTATTCGTGTCACAAAGGGCATGTTTGGAATGGGACATTCGGAGATCACAGAGGAGATCCAAGGAAAGGCGGTGGACAAGGAAAAGATTGATGACTTTGAAAAAGAGTAGTTGAAAGAAGATATCGGGAGCCTCAGTCAATATCGTTAGTTATAGAAAATTGCTAAGCGATATGTTACGTCACTTACATCAACGACATCGTGATCCACATGGTGGAGGCGTGATTTAGCTGTACATGTCGAAGGATCCGTCTCAATTCACTTCATCCTCTCACCGCAAACTATACCGAGTCAAGTGCAACAACAAGTTGCATTCATAATGGCCGTAATTAATCTGGCCTACAGCGCTTAGATCAACCCAAGTGGCGCCTCTCCTATCCTGACCGAAGACCAAGTATGGAACGGCCTAAAGCACAAAGTCCGCAAGGCGCATGAATTTGTAGCCCCCATTCTCGAATGCGAAGTCTTGAGTGAAGAGGAAACAGTAACAGGTGCAAAAGCAGTTCGACAAGTCATATTTGATAAGGATGCGCGAGGCGACGATAACACAATCGTGAAAGAGGTAGTTTACGAATTTGCACCAAGTCGTATCGATTTTCATCAGCCAGACGGAAGCAATATCCTCAACATCGTCAGTTTCGATCAGGATGATAACTTGATTATGACTTATGCTTTTGAATGGCGGCATCCAGAAGTTGATGCGGCTCAAGGAACTACGTGAGAAGTATTCCAAGGTGAGTCTCGCGAGCTGTATCTTTGCATTATGAGAGCTAACAGTGGACATAAAGATGGCTAAGGGGGTTGTGCATGACTCTATCGATGCTATTCGTAGCCTGGTCAAAGAGGATAAGCTGTGAGAAAGGCTCTAGATAGATTGCCAGGAAAAAGGATAATCCTGATTATTTGAACACTCAAAGGATTAAGTACATAGGGGGGGAATTCATCATCATATAACAGAAGAAAATGATACAGAAAGGATTGTGGTATCACAAGAACTTGAAAGCCACCGAAGACGTAACATTCTAAAGCACCATCTTGCTTCCATCGTGAACATCCCGACCCTGACCCATCATATCGCATAGCCCAAGCTATAAACAGTCGTCTATTCCCTAGAGGAACCCTAATCAGTTCTCATCCTTACTGGAATAATCCATATCTCATAAGGAATAAAGTCCCTCCTATTGCTGCTGTCGCTGGTATAGCAAATTTCTTCGAAGTCGCCCTCAATCAAGTCCTCGAACCGTGCCTTCATATCCTGAAATGCAACGTCATCATTTTTGGCTACTCTATCGTCCCAACTCTTACCGCGACGTTTGACAATAAACTGAACTGAATCAACATCCTGAAAGCCGTGTTCATTTTGGAACTCTGCCATTGACATTCTGCTGAAATGGCCATGACGCTCCCATATTCTAAAATTTCCAGGGGTCCTTTCGACGCTGAAAGTAATTTTATGTCGCAGTTGTCTCATAGCAACTGGTGTTGTTCGAGGTAGAGGGGGCGGAGGCATAGCTCTGCTAGCATCACTTACACCCCTCGGGGGAGTTAAGTCTTCCGTAGACGGACGGGGTCGCATATTAGACATTTGCCCAGAGATTGCGCGAGCGTTCTGAGGGTTGTTGACTGTACTAGCCTCGGCTGGATCAGTTCCAAGCTCTGGGCTAGGTCGAGGTCCAAGGTCACTTAATGGCGAGCTTGATCGGGACTCATCATCAGCTTCAAAATTTGGCGTTTCGACAAAGTCTTGGCGTTTGACCGGCCGGCAACTACGTCCCGATGACGTATATCTTTCAGTATCTACTGCTGAAGTCGTTGCTTCTGCCGGTACAGTGGCGATATGATTCTCGGGCATTTGAGCAACGGGCGCCGCTGGCGTAACAGGAGTTATAGCGCTGTTTGTGAAGTCTGCAGCCCGCATCGAATCTTGCTGTGGTGGTGTTCTGTTTGCTTCATTGCGTGTCACGGAAGTCTGTTATGGTCAGTTGATGCTTGCTCATTTGTTACGTTGTGTAATGGGAGGCCTGAGAATATTGTAGAAGGAGGGCTTACTTGTACCCTGAGCCGATTAGGGCTCGGAAGAAATTCAGATACATCTGGAAGACTCTCATCGTCGTCTGATTCCTCGTCTTCCATTGAGTCCAAGGGTGCATCATCGTTTAGGACCGAAGCAGACTCTGTATTTCTATAGCATATTCACATCAGCTATAACTCGCTTGATAAGTGAGAAGGTTGTTTTACCCTTGTTCTAGTGTTTGCGATCTATGTCGATTCAGATGGGATACTCGTTTGTTTGCCTTCCGGCCTTCTTGCTTGTTATGGCGAAAGAACAATTGTGCGACGAGATGCACAATTCTGACCGGGTGTTAGTGGTTACGCAAAATGACGAAAAGGCAAAGATTCCTTACTGAACGTCATCCTTCAACCAGACTAGTCTTCCAGGAGAGTTACTTTCGGTGCTTGGCCAGAACTGTGGTCCTCGACCTTCGTGTATCAAAAATCTTTTCGCCATAAATTCGAGTGCGAGTTTCTCTCTGGCATCATCCCATCTGACAAAAGAGGAACCTGGGGTACTATCATTTGTTCGATACTCTGTTATGAACTTTTTGTAGGTCTTTACAAAGGATCCATTTTCAGTGGTGCCAGCGTCAAAACCTAACTTAGACCGGAGAGCCGTAATCCCTGGAATATTACCAATTCTTTGTCTGGGCATGATTGGAAAAGAAAGTAAGAGCAACAAGTGTTTTAAGAAAAAATGAATCGTTAAGTGGAAGCTGGGCAGGGACCGTGCAGAAATAGAAGAAGGAAAAATGCAGAATTAAAAAACGCGTTGATTCAGAGGAGGTCGCTGCCTGAATGCAAGACTCAAGTGCAAGTCTGCCTTGTCTCAGGGCGCAGGCCGGGATCAAATGCGACCTCAGAAACAGTGTGGAAAAATTAGCCGCTCTACAGACATAACTTGGCCGCTCAAAGTGGTCTCATTGTCCAAGAATTGAAGAATAATCGTAACCGGAAACAACAAGCGTTTCCAGAGAAGAATTCTGAAACTTTATACCCCTCTCGAGTTTTCTACCTTGGAAATCGAGTTTTATCTGCTTAAATAATGTATCACCTGGGAGAAAATTTCATGAGGGTAATTGGTATCATGGGGTGTCAAGAAGCGTTGTTGGTTCTGAACCAACACAATGAGGCGGTGCATCCAATAGGAAACACTTCCGCCTGCCAACACGGTGCATACACCAAGAAATAGTACGTTTTACCTTCAGCCGTTCTTGTCCCTTCCTTTTCTATTTATTTCGCTTTCTCATGGTTGGCTGCGTCAGAGGACTTCGCAATCGGCTGGTTTCCCTCCAGAGCATTTGAAGAATTTGGCAGAATTGCCTTCTTCCCGCCCTTTTCAATTTTCTTCCTTTTATTTCCCGTTATTTCTGCCTAGTTGTATTCTCGAAATTCTTTAGTACCCAGCTTCTCCACAGTATTGGTCGACACTTCTTCCTTAAAGCTCTCTATATTTCTTTGCTTTGGGATGAGAAAGTATAAGAGAACTCGCTATACCCATTCCGCTGCTAGCTTTTTGGTAGTTTATAGTTTGTATCAGTGGCTTGCATCTTCTTGTATAACTGATGCTCGTCTCGCGTCTGTTGAAATACATCACTATTAAGAACAGGCTTGATACTATTCAGTTCACTTCCCGATCAAGCCGACATTATTATTTGTCACTTTGTGGCGTAAAATGCAAACTCCCTTTTGCGATTGTTGATAGCATCTATCATGTATCGTTCGTATTCATCCCTTAATCATGATTATGAAGTAAATATTCTTCGAAAAGATATAAAAGAGCCTGGAACATTTTGCCTCTAGCTAGAGTTTATTGCCAATACATTTATTGATTACAGAACGATAACGAAATATCTTTCTTCAAATGAATCTCGGCATTGATCTCAGCACTTTTGCTAGATGCCATTTGTCGCTGGCTATAATTTCACAAGTGAATTTCTTCGCAAACTAGGCAGCAAGAAGGATTGTCAATGTGAACGATGAATTATCCACGTTACTATAGTTAAATAACGTGTTTCTACCCTAAAGTCTATTTAGATAAACTCAATCGCAAGCTAGTCTTAGCTTATTCGCCCCACAGAATCTTAGCAATGAGGGACCCTATTCCTAGATTCTGAATGGCAATCAAGACTTTTACTGGTCACACCACATAGCTCAACTCATATCGCACAATTATCCCCCGCCCTCAGCCTTCGCAAAGGCCATACCTAGAATGACTCCAATCCTAATGAACCGAAGAAACCCCAGGAACTGCCGAAATCAGTCATGACTCGGGATGGCCGATCCCTGTAGAAGCGGGGAAGATACGGACCAACGTTAAGCTTGATTACTCAAACACGACCTTATCCCGCGTTCCAAGAAGTTGTTACGCAAGAATTTTTGCCTATCAAACCCCATCAGGCAGGTGAATAACCACGCCGATCCATCCCCGCAGCAAAGCCAAGTAGCCAAGCCAGCCCATCCATTGGTCAGCTTCCCAAGAGGGTTACAATAGTGAGTCTCGGCGAGATATGACGACATGGAAGGAAGTTCTCTCGAGCTTAGGATCGTAAGCTTACCGACTAGGATAGGAAGCTCATCGATCATGATAAGAGCTTCAGCAAATCAAGAGCTTGCTTGGCCTTAGATAGGATCCTGTTTGTTGGGAATACCAAGGACCTAAGCGTCTATGTAATGGTACTATTGTAAGGTAACATGACACCACAGAATAGACATGGTCTTGGTTATGGGAGACTGCATTTATATCCGACCATCCCCAGTTTTTGTCGATTGCTTCCCCTCCCAGGCAGAAGCTTCGGATGTCATTGTGAGTGCAATTGTCATTAGTCAATCATGCATTTTAGACAGCTCTCGACAATCGCAGCTTTCGCTGCTGGAGCATCTGCTTGTCAGCGTGATCTTGTTTTGGGTAAGCGACATACCCATCGCCAGCTACTAGCAAAGCGCAATGACAATTGGCCGCCAGTCTTGACGGAGCAAGAAACGCTTCTCGTCAATTCATTCGATAATTCGTCCATTGACAAGTGGTCCGATTATTACGGTCACCAGAACAAGCTTGCCGGCCAAGGAAAAGAAGCTGCTGAGTGGACCGCTGATCGTTGGGAGGAGAGTGGCTTTGATACGCATCTTGCAGAGTATCATGTGTTCCTCCGATACCCCGTGAGCTCATCGTTGTACTTCACTGGCCCCAATGGTACAACGTCTCAGGTGAACACAAAGGAAGAAGTTCTCCCAGAAGACGACGTTACTGGTCGGGATGAAATTTCTCAGCAGACCTGGCTGGCATACTCACCCACTGGAAATGCGTCTGCCGAATACGTATACGCTGGGTAAGTTGATCAAATCGTTGAAGGTGGCTATTACTGACTTGGACCACTAGTCGAGGCTCAATTGATGACTTCGATCGATTGGTCGAATTGGGTGTCGAGGTCAAGGGCAAAATCGCGCTTATCAAATATGGTGGTCTATTCCGAGGTCTCAAGGTCAAGAATGCTCAAGACCATGGTGCTATTGGTGCTATCATCTTTACTGACCCTGGTGATGATGGAAACATCACAGCTGCAAACGGCTATAAGTCTTATCCTGGTGCGCTCCTAGTCCAGAAGCTTCTTGGAAGCTCATGCTAACCGAGTATTCAGATGGCCCTGCTAGGAACCCCAGCTCTGTTCAAAAGGGCTCAACACTTTTCCTTTCAACTCGCACCGGCGATCCTACAACTCCTGGCTACCCCTCGAAGAAGGATTCGCCCCGAACTGACATCTCTGAAGTGATTGCCAAGATTCCAGCTCTGCCCATCTCCTACGCTGCTGCCCAGCCTCTGCTTCAGGCTCTGAATGGACACGGTGTCTCGGCTGAGAAGGTCAACCGAACTGCTTGGACCGGTGGACTTGATGCCGAGTATAGCTCTGGCCCTGCTCCCGGTGTGAAGCTCGCTCTCAGTACTGTATCTCGTGATACAATTGAGCCCGTTCACAATGTCATTGGTGTTATCAACGGTACCAACGCCGATGAAACCATCATCATTGGCAATCACAGAGACACCTGGATGGTCGTAAGTTAAATTCACCCTTAAATAACAGACCAGGTGCTAACTTCTTAGGGTGGCAACGGAGATCCCAACTCTGGCTCTTCAATCCTCATCGAGCTTTCCCGCGCTTTTAAGAAACTTACCGACTCCGGCTGGAAGCCTAAGCGAAACATCGTTCTTGCATCCTGGGACGCTGAAGAATGGGGCATCATCGGGTCAACCGAATGGGTTGAGGAGCATGTCAACTGGCTCACCGATACTGCTGTTACTTATCTCAACATCGATGTTGCCGTCAGCGGTCCTCGTCCTAACCTCGGTGCCTCACCCGAACTTCACACATTTGCTACCGAAACCCTCAAGAAGGTCGTTGACCCCAACTTTGGAGGTTACAACCAATCACTTTATGATGCTTGGCACGCGGCCACTGAGGGTGACATTGAAGTTCTTGGTTCTGGTTCTGACTATACTGCCTTTTTCCACCGTGGTATTAGCTCTCTTGACACTGGAAGCGGTGGTGGCGCTAATGATCCTATCTGGCACTACCACTCCAACTACGATAGTTACCACTGGATGTCGACACTTGGTGACCCCGGATTCCACGTCCACACTGCTCAGGGCCAATATCTATCCCTTCTTGCGTATCATCTGGCCACCGACGACATTCTTCCCTTTGATACTCAGAACTACGCCAAGGAGCTTCGAGCTTACTACGAGGACCTCGTGGAGTACGCCGAGAGCAAAGGCGCCGATCTTGATCTTGACGAGCTTGACAAGGCCATCGAACATTTCAAGAAGAGTGCTGATGAAGTCAAGGCTCTTGAGAACCTTGCCCGAGAGCGTAATGATGATGTTCTGAAGAAGGTCGTCAACCACAAGTACCGAGACTTCCAGCGTGGTTTCATTTCTCAAGGGGGTCTGCCTGGCCGCGAATTCTACAAGCACGTTGTCAATGCGCCTGGTCTCGATACAGGGTACGCTGCTGTTACTTTCCCTGGTATTACTGAAGGCGTTATGTATGCCAAGGATGATAAGTTTTCCGTGGCTAAGGAGTGGGTCAAGAAGACTGCTCGAGGCATCGTTGTTGCCGCGAACATTCTCAAGACATAGATGGGGCAGAAGAAGACTTTGAGAGTAGAAGTGGCTTTATTTCAAGTCGATCATTCATGAACGTTATGATTGCATGGTTATGATAATTGTAGTTTTGTGTATCATTCTGAAGTTTGATTTGGCTGGTGTTGGTTTGGGGTTCTGGTTTATGAGTTGATAGGACACAGCCGTACGGAGAGTAGATGACAAGTGATTCAACGGGAGACTTATTGAATAGACCTTAGGTTGATATTTGAAGACTAGTTTGTGCCGACGGATTACGGCTATGCGAGCCGTAGTTGAAGTGATACTGAGAATATATGTTGGCGAGCAATCTTCGAACTGTCTCACTATGACAGTAGTGTTTCTAACTGTAAAGTCTTCTCCTTTCCAGCCATCTAAAAGAGTTGATGGGAGTTCCTAGTGCAGTATTTGGGCTAAAATATGTTGCTTGCTCTGTCTGAGATGGCCTTGAAGTTCCAGACTGCCATGCTCTCAATGCAATTGATCGAATAAGCCATGAGTCATATTTCGTCGAAATGAACCGCCTTCCAGCAGTCATCAAGTATGTTACAAGATCTCCAATCTATCTTCAGCCTTTTGCGGGCTCAAGAGACTTTATGCTCTGAACTGTTGTTGTGACCCAGAAGGGTTATTTGCAACCGACCCTTGTGGCGAAAGCTAGACTTTTCCAAAACTACTATTAGCTCTGAATTGTGCTTTTCATATCTCAATCACAGGTGGTTATCACTGCTAGATGCGATGACTCGAAGGGCACTAGAACGTACTGAGACCAGAGTTTATATAGAATTGTATTCATTTGTCGAATTTTACGTCTGAAGTAGTACGCCTGTGCTGGCTATGCCGCCGACTTTCGGCCGGAGTTGATTTGTGAATCAGATATTATCTTCTAGCTTCCATATCATTCCCCATTTCAATTGTGCAACCGCTGCGAATGGGAATTCTCTGCGCTCCATTTGCCAAGCGAACAACTGCCGAAGAATCTCAAGCCCACGCAGCTTGGCACTGGGCGTATTGCTGCTTGACCCGTTGAAACATCTTGGCGCCGAGCATTCTAGAATCCACAGTTGAATAACGTTCAGTTTACGATGCTGCCTATCAGAGAGCCTAGTGAATCAATGGGTAGGAATAAAGATATCTTCTACCAACTTATCGGCTTGTGATTTTGTAGTATTGTCGAATTGTGATGTGAATGTACACAATTTTCAGAGGTTGCATCAGCCATTCCAGATATTGCAACCAGCTTCGGAGTTAAGGATTGCGACTTTGGTAGGACAAAAACCCAAAGATCTGAATCGCCATCGGATGCTACGGAAGAGATGTGATTGACAGTTTCTTGGCGAATCTTGGCGTATCAGAATTGACAAATACTCACACAACATCGGTCTTCAGTGCACAGAAGTCCGATGGCACAGCGACATTATTTGTTCCAATCAGCGGTGGGAAAACATAACAGTTGGCGTTAATGGTGTTACATCGTTACATCCTTTTGGCCGACCTTCTCGGCAGCCTTTCTAATCCCAGCATCCACGCTTTGTTCAATGTTGAGGGTGCATCAAGATGGTGATGCTTACTCTCTCTGTAACCCCAGAAATGCGGCAGAAAAGGACGGGATTGCTATTATCCAGCGATTCAGCAACCCTTACGATCAAGCTTTTGCCACGTGGATGACGCGCCAGGCTTGGTCAGCTCAAGCTCAGCAGAACTACTACGTGGTTGGTGCCCATAAATTGAGTGATAAGCTTAGCCATCAAGCTTAGGAGCCCCCAATTTTGGAGCTTATCCTCCAGAAAATGCGCTAGAGGAGCGTTGCATTGTGTCAGCCAAGACAATGGGGAGAAGTCAATCAGCAATCACCCGCTCAATTACACTTCTCTTTTGAGTAGTGACCCCCGGGACTACAGTACGAGATCAGCACTAGTCAAAGTTCACTTCAAAAGGCCGATGAGAAGTCCATTGAGGCTGCCTGGTTGGAATGCGGAAGAGGGCTTTGCTTACGCCGCATGTGCTGTAACACAAAACACATGGGGAGGCAACCCTGTGACTGTACAGCTCTCCCGACATTCCGGCCCTGGAATCAACTTCTACTGGGTATTTTAATTGCGTTTTCGTGATCAACAAGGATCAAATCAATAGTGGACAAGTCAGCGTCGCACAGGGAAGCCGAGTTTGTCAAGGCAGCAAACATTGGACGCCGTTCATTTGGTGGGAAGTGAAGATCGCCTCTATTCATGTCAGATTCGGAACAAGACTAATTCAGGCTGATACGTGACCTATCAAGGGTTGCACTCGGGCCAAAGATCCCTCCAATTTGAGCGCGGACTCGGGGTTTTTTCCCTGTTTACGAGACAACTCAGATCGGCATTTGCTGCTCACAGACCCATGTCGTCCAATTAAAGCCAAGCCTGGGCACTAAAGCTTGTCTCTGCTTCTCCACGTCCAAGCATTGACCTTCCCTGAAATGCTTAGATCCTATCGCAGATCTTGAGCTTCCCCCGCATCAGAAGGAACGGGAGGCAGGGAGGCTTTGATGTTGGGGGCTTGCGGGCGTTGACGTACGAGGCGGGTAAAATGAGCTCTCAGCGGCTGGCTCACTGAACGGGGGGTTAACAAAAGCCTTTCTCTTCCCCCCTCGGAATTGTTCTTTTTTGTTTGTTCTGCTAGTGAAAGCAGGTCTTCATCTCCGCGGAGAGCTTTATTCGCGTTGACTATTTCCATACTTTGACTTACACGCTTCTGTACCTGCGCCATGACGACTGACACTACCGTCACGCCTCCGAGCGAGCAGGAAAAGCCTACGGCTGTTGACGTTGAGAATGTCACCTCGGAGAAGATCTCGGCGACTGCAGGTGTTGATGCTGAGCGCAATCTACTCTTAGCTGCTCTGCCTGATCCCGATGAAGGCAAGAGTGAAGAAGAGCGACGCGCAATTGTAAGTCGTTTGGCGTACAGTCCCTTGAACGCCTGGTACTAACAGCGCATCAGGACAAGAAGCTTCTCTGGAAAGTTGACCTCTGGCTCATTCCTTGGCTGTCGCTCCTCTACCTTCTCTCGTTCCTGGATCGAACCAACATTGGCAATGCTCGTCTCGCTGGTATGGAGGAAGATTTGGGCATGGTGTCTGGCGATTACAATGTCGCCCTCACCATTTTCTTCGTCAGTTACGCGTTCTTTGAGCCAATCACCAATGGTCTTCTCAAGCGCTTGACACCCCGCATCTTCTTCACTGGCATTATCATCGCATGGGGAACCTGCATGACCCTTATGGGAGTCTGCCACAACTACCCAGGTCTTTTGGCAGCGCGTTTCTTCCTCGGTGTCGCAGAAGCTGGTTTATACCCAGGTGTCAACTACTATCTCGGTTGCTGGTACAGGTCTTCAGAGATTGGCGCTCGGGCTGCCATCTTCTTCTCTGCTGCTGCTCTGGCCGGCTCCTTCGGTGGTCTCCTCGCTGCTGCCATCGCGAAAATGGATGGAGTTGGCGGTAAAGCTGGTTGGGCATGGATCTTCATTCTCGAAGGTCTTGCAACAGTCCTCGTTGGCGGCTTCTGTTGGTGGATGGTCTTTGACTGGCCCGACACTGCCCGTTTCCTCTCCCCAGAGGATCGCATCCGTGTTCAACGCCGACTCATCATGGATCGCCAGGGAAAGACTGCCGAGGACTTCGACAAGCGCCACATTTGGGCTGCCATGAAGGATTGGAAGACATACGGATACATGGTTATCTACATGGGCTCACTGATGCCTCTGTACGCCTTCTCTCTCTTCCTGCCCACTATCTTGCGTAGTATGGGTCACGTTGGTACCAAGGCTCAATTGCTCTCGGTTCCTCCGTATGCTTGCGCCGCTGCCGCCACTGTCGTCGTCGGCTTTGTAGCAGATCGAACCAAGTGGCGAGGTTATTGCAATATTGCCACTGTCGCTGTTGGTATTGTCGGTTTCACCATGCTTATCGCTTCGCCAAACCCTCACGTCCAGTACGGCGCTGTGTTCCTTGGTGCAATGGGTAAGTCCACGAAAGCCGGTTCTTTGAACCTCTTACTAATTCGGAACAGGTATTTATCCCACTGTCTCCAACACTGTATCTTGGGTCAACAACAATGTCGAAGGATCCTTGAAGCGTGCCATTGTCCTTGGAATGGTCGTCGGTTGGGGTAACATGAACGGTGTTGTCTCATCCAACATCTATCGTGAGAGCCAGAAGCCCCGCTACTTCGCCGGCCACGGCGCGGTTTTGGGCTACCAGATCGTTTTCCTTCTCGGTGGTTCCATCTTTATGCACTTTGCTCTTCGAATGGAGAACCGTCGCCGTGAGAGAGGATCACTGGATGCCAAGTACGCTGCTATGACTGATGAACAGAAGTGGATCAGTGGAGATGTTCGCCCTGACTTCAGGTACACGCTATAAACCGCGAGGTTTTTTGATGCTTTGCGCATTGCTGTTTGCTTTTTTGGATGTTGAATCTAAAAGGATATGCTATATCGTAGGATATTGGTCATTATACTCAACAAGTTACTACTACAATTATATAGTGCCATAGAACACTGTTGGTCTGCTATGAAATACTTTGATGCTCGATCAAAGGAATATACCATGATTATACAATCACTCTCTCCATCTTAAACCGCAGCCAGACATAAATCTCATTTGAGGATACTCGGGTAGTTCCGTGAGGGAGCTGGGCTCGAGACACGTAGATTATTCCCCAGCTGAGCCTAAACCAGTGAATGTATCACAGCAATGGGTCGAGGCCACGCCATGTCTCTTCTGTTCATCTTGGCCAATCACAGTTATGTCATAGGAGGATAAGCGAGTGATTTCCAAGTTTATATGCATCTCATTGAATAAAGAATACATCGACTCTGACAATCTAACAGAGACTTGTTTCTGATGGGGTTACGCACTATGCTGTTAAATATGCCTGTGCACTTTTGCATCCTGTCCGTTGTTTGACTTACAGTACGCGAAAAGTCTCTGTGGCACTCGATGTCCATGTTCTTTTAAAAGGTCTTCAACTTCACTTTACTAGTTGTGATAGTATTTTACGGTATACCTAAGCATTCATAATTACTTCACGAGAAAACGTAGTATTAGTTATCAGGGGGTGGAATAGGAGAGTACAACAGCTAGAAATCGGCTCTTACATTCAAATTGTTTCTTCAAAACCATTCGTGAAGCAGCCCCAGTTAGATGCAAATTGCACCAACTTGGAATCCGAGGTGACATGTTTTACTTGGGGTTCTCAAGAATAAGACATGCTCCTATGGACCGAACATCATCAGTTATTACAATGAAACACTATCACACAATTCTTTTCCTATGTTCCCTTTAACATCTGAACGCTCGTAGTATAAGAACTGCCAACACCTACCTAAGGAGCGCTCGAAAGTCGGCTTTCATCAAAGACCGAAAGCAAAAGTCATCATTAACCAAGCAATCTCAATCGCAATTCTCCGTTAGCTACATTTTATCTTTCATAATGAAGCTATCCATCATCGTTGCTGTTGTAGCTCTCTCCGCCGAGACCCTTGCTGCGTGCGCAAGCCTTGGGAAGCCTTGCAAGCAAGGCGACCCAGTAGTATGCCAGTGCAATGGCATGCATACTGTAAGCTCTTTTCATTTTTCTTTCCCGTTGAACATCTCTCACATATTTTCCTCAGTTGAAATGCAGCCATTATCGGATCCCTGGCCTGGGACGCTGTAAGTCACCCTCATCACCCAATAGCTGGAGAACCATATGGGTTTTAGCTTTAGAGAATGGCACCATGCTTATACTAGTTCCGAGCTCGCTATTACTATGTCATCGACCGAAAGTGCCCTCGAAATGGGGATAAGCCTCGATGTGTCGATGGGAGATGCGCTCGACCCATACGGCCTACACCGATTCCGAAGTTACTCTAGGCACCGCACAGAGGCGAGAGATGAATAGAGATTGGACTCTGTATCTCTATCCATATATAGGCTTTAGATATTGGACCAGGACTAGGCGTAGTCGACAATATGAAACTCAATATAAGCCTACATTGTCTCCACCACACCATCCGTGAATATGAATGCATGTTGCCTGACACGGACATGCAACGGGATAAAGGAGGATAGTAAGACATAAATGCTATGATTTGGCCTAACTTATTACAAAGCTTCTCAAATTCCTAGCGCCGCCTTTGAAGAGTTCCCCGTGCATGATTCCATGCACATATGCTTCACCAATGAGCAAATACGTCTCATCGCTCCTGGATCGCACAAGGTAGGGTATTTTCCCTCCTAATAGGACACAAATTTGATCTCCTGCCTGTACATCAATTGGTCCCACGCCAACATATCCAGTAGACGTCAGAAAAGCACGTCTTGTATGTAGCCGCATCAGATCCCTTGCATACCAGGAGCCGTCTGTAGTCGACTCCGTTTCAGTCCCACTCTCGTCATCATCTTCGTTGCCATCATCTTCTTCAGAAACTTCAGTATCCTGTTGTATGCTTTCGATAGCCTCCATGCACTCGCTACCCCATTGTGGATAAGGTACCCCAGAAAACCAGGTAGTTCCGTCCAGTATCCCGATACGTGCGGCATCAGAGGGCTCGTCTCCAACCCGAATTCTTGACGAGCAATCACAAAAGCTCCTGATACTGTTGAGCCACTTGTCAGCTGCGACCATGTCAATAGGCTCTAACCAGTTTGGATCCCAGGTTATTCCAATTTCTTGAACTTCGTCAACGTAAATGCCTTCAAATGTTGCAAAATTGTCAGAGAATGTTGGTATAGAGGCATATGTCCCTGAGGCCTTGAAAGGGGTATTCCAAGGTGGCTGGGAGTTTGGATGTTTTACATCCATGCTCCAGTCAGGGACCCAACTGGGTAGGGATGCAATCTTCCTGGGCCTTTGGCAATACATGAGAACATCAATAGTGCCCTGCTGTAAGATCTTACAGGCTGTTTCTCTGTACACCTCTTCGACCGACATGGAGTAGTCCGGAAACTTGTCAAAGAAGTCCTTATCACTGGCCATATTGAGTAGTGCAAAGATGCGGTCGCGTGTATCAGTTGCATGAACGACGTTGTAATCGGCTTCCAGGATAAGTGATACGCCGATAACCTGTAATAATGATTGGCCATAGATTTCATCGGCAGCCCAGATAACGTGTGCTCTCCTCGTGAATAAATTGAACACGTAGCTGACGAGGGGAGTAGAGTAGACAAACTTGAGATTCTGTTCAAGCGTTTCGAGCCCTTCAATGGGCTTCTTTCGAGCACGGCGTGGGATAATTGTCGGGGCCTCTAAAGTTTGATCTATCAGATCAGACTTTACGATCCAGTCACCGCATGCAATAGCAATACGGCGACCAACAGCAAACTCCTGCATCACCCAGAGACGTTGCCAATAACGGCGTTGACAAAACGCATGAAACGCCTTGTTCGCAGCTTGCAGATCAACAGACCCTTCCTCCTTGTTTCCAGAGTAAAGATTGCGTAAACCCTCGAGGTCGTTAGAACGCAGGGCTCTGCCTGTATCACGCATCAAGCGACATATGAGATCGCTTTTCTCATCGCCGTTGCCCAGCCACGCAATGACCTGGTCAGCTTCTTTGTAGATATGATGCATTTGATGAACCTGATGGCTCTTTTCCGTCTCGTCTCTCTGATTGATGCACAACTGATCCACCCACAGCCATCGAACCTTCTTGCGGAATCGAAGACGTCGAAGGGCATTTTCCACAGTCGAGCTGATGTGGATAGTTGTTCCATCGATGACAACAGGCAGTTTCGGGCTATCTGGCGAACTCCAAACATATGATAAGGCTGTATAGGGAGGAGATTGCCCACGAAGATGCTTCTCAATATTGCAGACGAGCAGATCTGGCTGCACGTCTGACGAAGGCTCTAATTTGAGGAGCCTGACAGAACGGTCGCGGTCTTCAAGTTGACTGTAGGTTATATCGTCGTACATCTCAACAGCTTCACTTATGCACTGGTTGAGCAAGGGAAACAAACAAAGCGGTCAGCTTGGATGCTGACGGTTAGGATGACTACCCCGCTCCACCAAGTCGAAAAATGATACCTATCTAGGAACGCTATCCAGCCTCTTGTAAGAATAGGAGAGTAACTCGCACGACAACAGCTTAATGTTAGCGAAATCTATCGCCCTAAATACAGTGCTGCAGTAGTAATGGAATAATGCCGCGTTGCTTTACAGGAGGATCGTCTACCATGTTTAACTTGGTGAGGGGTATTGTTGGTACGTAAGGGCAATCAGGGACTTGAGTTAAACAAATACCATTCCGTGGTAGAAGCCTCTATATATTCTAAGCTTGGATTATCTTTTTCACAAGCTTTGATACATTGTCAGGTTGACTGATAGTTGGTACATGTCCACTGTCGAAACTGTGTACAGCGACATCTTTTTTAGTATATAGTTTGACACCTTCAATCATGGCTCGTTGAAACTGAGGCGGAATAATACGATCCTGCTCGCACACGATGTAATGCACATCCACGTCGTTATACCCAGGGTATGTCAAGGGTTCTCGGAAGCTTGCAGTAGAGTGCTCTGGCATCTGTTTGGCAAGGTCCAGCGCTTGATCGGCTGGCAGATCTGAAAAATTGATAGGTGCTAAACCCTCAGCTGTAATAGTCATGTAATCATCCTATATCGTATTAGCAAGATATTCAGAATTTTCGTGATACAGGGAATTACATTGACGGTGAGAAAGTCAGGAAGAGCTGATCCAAACGCATCCATATTGCAAACACCGGTTTGCAAGACGACGGATGTAAGATAGATAATCTTATCAACCCCGCCCTGTTTGCCTTCAGCCTCTCGCGACTTCCGGGATAGCTTGCTGAGGGACTGAGTTCCGGGGATACCTCCATAGGAATGGGTCATAAGTATGACCTCTTTTCCCTCATCAAAAAGTTTGGAAACAACGCTGATAATCTCGTTGGTATCATCAGTCATTGTCGCAGGCGGGAGATTACCCCGCTTGCCCACTGATGGGGTGTCAATCACGAGCGAGTCGATACCATGGCGCTCCAGACTTTCGGTGAAGACACGATAGTGTTTTGCCGGTCCAAACGATCCGGGAACAATGACAACAGTTGGATAGGCCATGGTTGAGCTGAAAATGAAGTGAATTGTTTGCAAGACGTGTACAGTTTGGGACACAAGCGGAGTCTGTGTCCTTTTGTATGCGATTCATACTAATTTGCCCAACAGCGTGCAATGTTTATCATCTCACTACGGAGTACCTACTGCAGGTGTAATGCCAATCGCAACTCGACCGCATTTTCGGAGGAGCAATTATTGCTATTTCGCTCCCTCTGATTGGTAAGCTCAGTTTCTTGTGGAGCAAAGCGTTAGCTGAAGGAGAGAAGCCACCGATGATCTTGCATCTCGGGACTTGCTGTGCCTCGGAAGATCGGCTAGGCTATTAAATCGGGCTTGGAGTTCGCAGCATTAAATGCGATCTCCTTAGAGGGCAAGGCATGGGGCAGATATCTGTTAAAGAAGTACCTGAAGCTACTCATAGACATATGAAAGATTTTAATTTTTATCATTCTCATGACCCATCAGCTTTACAGGGAGGGGTAAGCTCAAACTCTTCTTACCAGCTTTGCAGCGTCCAAAGAGATAATAATACTTTGCAATCTTATCGCCAATGCCAGGTACTGCCCGAATATTAGACGGCTGAAAGCATGAGCATATAAATATCGGTGCTGGGGATAACTTCTATCCCGTCGATAATCAACCCGCTTTAGGCGCGATTGACGATGCAGCGATCACTGAGTCCAGTCTCAATGATCACCAGACATTCGCCAGTTACCAACTGTTAATCCTTCCTAACAGTCATTTGAAGCTCGAAAAGTCCCTGACAAAGACATGAAGAAATGATCTGCGGTGTTTTAATTACCATCCGTTCCATCAATTGCCAAGTCACTACTTATTGGTGCTGCGTTTTCGCATCGTGAGCCTATTGATACCCTGAATGAGACAGGTTTCAGGCTTCGGCAGGGCGAATAGCGTGCGGGTATTCACTACCCCAGACAAGCCAACAAAAGGGACCGACAAACAAAGCTCTTTTACAAGAACGCATTTCCCATTTATTAACTTAAATTATTTTTAGGTCCTTGTTAGACGCGTTAGCCCTGTCTTTGTTACATTCCATTTATTCCAATTGTTCTATTCTCGTTTCTTTATTCCCCAGCGCATGCGCCTCGATTGGCTCTCCTTGGCGGCGCCTAACAAAGGCCCAGTTTCGCTAAGCGCCTGGTCACAGCGGCCAACACAAACGATTGGGGCTCAATGCATTGCTTTTCCAAACGCTGGGCCGATTTTGTAGAGGCCTACAAACGACTTGTTTCATTGCCTTGTTTGGGCTCGATTGGCTGTTGATTGTCAAACATGAGAAAGCGCATCAGCGTCTAACTGACGGTGCTGATCACTGGTATTGTTATAAGATGTGATGCGAAGACTGCATTTGCTTCTATTCATTTTCTTATCCAAAACACTATCGTTTCACGTCTCATCATCTACTATTTCTTTCCTTTTTTCTACTGCTGCGCAGTTAATTCTCATTCTTTGGACATCTCCTCCACTGTTACTATCACCAACTTCATCACATCGCGACACCCAAGTCGTCTTCAAAACTTCGTTTAATACCAATAATACAACTTCACAATGGGCAAGCTCAACAACGCTATCAAGGCCGGCCAAACAGCTATCGAGCTCGGCAACAACGCAAGATCTTTCGCAGGCGCTGCCCAAGAGTTCCGCGCCGCAGACAAGAAAGAAATGGGTCGACAAGCTGGTCGCCATGCTTTCAACGAGGGCGCCGAAACCGGCAAGGCCATGGGCAAGACATGGCTCAAGACCTTTGAAACCATCCCTCGTATGGTCTGCCGCGCTCTGCAATTCCTGTTCGCTATCATCGCTGTCGGCTTCTACGGTCATCGTGTCGACAAGGCTCAAGACTCCGATTACGGCTTCTCACCTGAGTGGTACTTCGCTCTCACTGTCGCAGGCCTCGCAGCCACCACCGCCATCCTCTTCGTTGCCGTTACACCCCTCGGCGCTCTTCCCCTCATCGGCAGCAAGCTCAAGCTCTTCAAGACCTATCGCGCTTTTGCCTGGGATCTCATTCTCTTCATCTCATGGCTCGTCGTGTTTGGAATCTTCGCTGGTATCTTCCTTGGTCGTTCCAGCGACGACAAGTACAAGGGTGCCAGCACAGGCGCGATGAAGACCGCTGTTTGGATCGATCTCGTCAACTCTATCTTGTGGCTTACCTCAGGTGTCTATGGCTGTATCAAGACCTTCTTGGGAGACAAGGCGGATGAGATGACGGATAAGGTTGGACAGAAGCTGTTCGCCAAGAAGCAGAAGCCAGCTAAGGAGGCTGGCTATGCTGAAAGTGTTTGAACACGGGTCGGACGGCTGCATCTGGATGCACATGTATTTTTTACGCATTTTCCTATGTCAGAGCCGGCGTTGGTCATCATTAGCATTAGAGCCATTAGCATTTACTCACAGGATCTCAAAATTCGAATTAAGTTAAAGCATTCTCACTTACCAGAATCATCTTTCAACGAACGTGAAGCTGGTTGTCGTGGGCGCTTAGGACAATGCTGTCTTCTTGGGAGCCAGACGCCAGTATGGCTGAGATCATCGGCTGGAAAAAGCGCCGGCAGAGACTTTTGAACTTCCATTTCTACATCAAAATCTTGCCAAAGGCTTCACCAAGGCCGCACTCAACTAGCCAAGCTTCCAAGGCTTTCATATCGCCACGGTTTCCTCTTGCACCTCTCTTCTCGATCATATCCGTAATCTCCTGCATATCCCCAAACGCACGTTTCAAATCTGTCGCTTCTTCCCTGTATCGCTCGCTGACCTGTTCTCGACGTCAGTCCACTCCTTCTCATTCAAACACTTGACCAACCTTTTTGTGATGAGCAGGGATGTCACCCCAGCTTTCTGTCTTGATAAACTTCATGAAGTCATCTACTGCCGTTGAACCTCCCTCAAGACACAGAACTCCAGGTTTTCCGGCCAAAAGGAAGCCTGTAAGGCCGTAGGTTGGGGCGTAGTTCACAAGATCGTCTCGCTTTGCCCTCGTGCTAATGGAGGGGAAGTAAAACCAGACGCGGACTATTGAGGTGTCGGCTGTTGGGGCTTTTGCGACTTCTTCATGTTTCAGCTTCGATAGATGCTCAGTTGCGGCGTCTTTAATGTGCTCAATAACCGAAAGAATATCCTCATCGGGGATATCCGTATTCAACTTTGCAACATCTCCCTTGCTCATCCATGCAGGTTGTTGTATTCTGGTCTTGATTGGTGGGGATTCTGTTAATTCTTCTCCTTTTTGACATGTTAAGGGTACCGTCAAGGTGAGTTGTAAGGTTTTGGTTAAAGCGTCGTCATCTTCAACATCTAGCCTGAGTTGGAGATTTATGGCAGTCTCAGAAAACTTGGGGGCAGTCTCTCCATCATTCTCACACCAGTTCCTTAGCCCCTCAATCATATCGGAAGATCCAGAGTCCATAGAAATCGCATCATCGGAGGCATACATGGCCATCAGGAGATCAATCTGACCAAGTTGGAGCTCCATGAGCTCCTTTGGCAGGACATTTTGGGGCGTGTCATCGGCCAACATGGCGACTGCGCAACCACAAATTCAACAGACAGGTGAAAAGGAGGGTGATTTTGAGTAATGAGACGGCAGTCCAACTGCCACTTAACGTGTGATTTGTCGAAGTTGACACAGGGCGAGCGAAAATTTGACAATCACGTGCCAGGCCGACATCGGTCAGTAAGCTTATCTCCATGTCTTATCTTATCTCATCTCTAGCATTTGAGCTACCCTGGGGTGCAGCAGACCGGATTTCCAAAGTTGACAATCTCCAACGAAAACAGTCCAAGATAAAAGGAAAACTAAAATTATGCTTATAAAAGTAGATTTTGATATACTTGAGGATTTCTTTTCTTCATCTTCTTTATTATATCTTCCAAGCTTATTATGGATAGCATACGTGGGCCGAGATCATAATTAGCACTCCATCTTGGTTAAAAATATCAACAGCGCTTCATCCCAAGTGCAGCATCTCAATCAAATGCCATTGGACAGACATTATAGTGTTGTGATATCCATTACTCAATAAATACGAATTATGCATCATGTCATCTTTTGGTGACGTCTCGTGTAAACATTAAACTGAGTAGCTCGGTAGTGAATTGAGTTCAATGACGCCGATATGATAAAGCAATCCACCTAGCAAAAAGTACAAAAACGCATGGTAAAGACGCTCGTATCATTTCCATCAATTAACCATTCTATTTCAACACAATCAATTTAAGCATTATCACGAAGTCAACATGTCGGGTCGCTCGAACGTCGGATACCCTTCTTCCTACGAGGGCGGAGATCAGCGTCATTACAGCAGAGACGAGATTCATGAGGAGGGTCGCATGCATGGCGTGAACATAGAGGGATACCGTGCGTTTTTTCTTCTGAATTTCGCACGCCTAGAATGTAAATTGATAGTCGATAGTTAACAAGGAGAGTATCATGAACGAGCTTCAGGAGAGCGACGTAAGTCTCGTTACGCATTGCGGGATCATTGGCTAAGCTTCCTCAGAACAAAAAACGCATTGAAGACCGCATGAAGCATGAACCAGGTTTTGCAGTAAGTACCCACTTCGAGCAGATCCATCCGGCCAGCCTTCTAACAATTGACCTGCCTAGGCCACCATGCACGGCAACAAGCCATCTCGCGGCGCTCAGGTCGATGCAGAGATCGCACGAGAAGAAGCAGAGCAGCTCGCCAAGAAGGCAGGCAAGACAGACAGCATGCCTGGAAAGAAGCTTGAGCATAACACCGATAAGAGCGAGTGGAAGCTGCAGATGGAGCAAGAGGAGAAAGAAGCTCGTGCTAAACATAGCAAGCGTGGAACGAACAAACATGAAGGCCAGGGGATGGAGTATGTTTCTCGGAAGAATGATAGTAGTCGAGATTAACTTCTTGATGGCTCTCCGATTGATAAAAGTCAAATAGTCCGAGTCTTCGGGAGGTATATCAAGAGAAGATCAAATTGGATAAGTTCGACGCTGGCCAAACAGCCAAGCTGGACTGTGAAGGTATGCATGACCTAATTAATACTGCAAACAGCTTTTAGATATGAAATAATCAGATTCGTGTTATAGTATCACGAATATTATATCGAGTGACAAACTAGAAGTCATTCAGGCCAGCGAGATCAAATGGGAAAACCCAGATGGGAAGGGATAAAGTTTTCCGACATCATGAAGGATAAGACCAACATGCTCCGTAAATGGTTTCTATTTCCAATGAATCCCTGACTATGAGGCCCAACCAACAAGCCCAGATTGTTGTGTTGGTTGCTGGTTGCTGGTTGTTGGCTGTTGGTTGGCTTGCTGTTGAAGCACTAGCAGACCTCACTTGAACTCTACGCACATCATGTTAAGTCACTATCAGACCCTCCTCAATTTCGTGCTACTACCCCGCTATAGCAGACACACACAGAAGGCAGCAGTTGTGCGTTTTTACACTTCTATTTCCGTACGACACTCAGTTCAAATATTTAAAAAGTCCCCTGCGACACCTTCACTTTTCTACAAGTATCACCGTTAGCAAACTCTCAACAATGGATCATCAGTCAAAGTTCAGCTTCGATTACCACCATTCTGCTAACGAATTTGCTGTTTCAAAACATCGTTATCTCGCTGCCCATCCAGATGCAACCTTCACCCTCATCGCAACGAGCGTTCTAGTGCTAGACGCTGGTGCCTCATCTTGTCCCCGCGTTCTTCTCTTGCAACGTGCTTTGAGCGATGATGACCCCAACAAATGGGAACCCCCAGGAGGCGCTTGTGACGATGACGACGAAAGCATTCTTCATGGTGCCTCACGTGAACTTCAAGAGGAAGCTGGGCTTCAAGCTGCTCAATTTTGGGGACCCATCGGAGAACCTCATTTCTTTACTCTCGACGATGGCAGGAAAGTGGCACAGTTCAACTTCATTGCACGAGTGGGGGCTGGCAGTACAACTGCACCAAAAGTGAAGCTGAATCCAGAGGAGCATCAAAACTTTATTTGGGCTACTGAAGACGAGGTCAAGGCAAGGAAAGCTGGTGCGATAGAGCTTGATTTTACGAGGGAGGAGGTCCGGCAAACTGCCCTTCAAGCCTTTGAATATTTGAAGAATAAAAGATAAAACAGAGGTCATAGATAGAAATAGCATGACGCTTTCCGCCCCTTCAAATGATACTGAAAATTCTCTCATCAACTTCATTCCGAGCTAGCATTCCCATCACTTCACCTTTCATCAAGCCATGAACGTAGCATTCACCAACAAGCAAGTAACGTCCCCCAATGGGTCTTAGACAGAACGGCACCTTGCAGCCAAACAAAACACATATCACATCTCCTGCTTCCAAAGCCGCTGGCCCAAGTACATAATATCCTTGACTAGTCCTTGCAAAAACCCGACCATCTGAAGCCGATGTTGCCCATCGGCTCCATGTCTCGTGTTCATTCTCGCGCTCTGCGCCTGCAACTTTTTGCAACTCGTCAGACACTTGCTCCGAGGGCCCCAAGGTTTCCAATATGTATTTGGCTCCTTTCTGTAACCATACATGGTCTGGAATATCATGGTATGCCTTAGATTGATGCCCAGCGGCTTGTACACAGCCATTGCTGAGCGTCTGCATAAAAGCGTAAAATTCTGTTTGGTCCCCCAGGTACTTATCAGCCAGATTGAAGTCTTTCTTGCCGCAAATCTCTTTCCAGAGCTGCTCTATCATCAAAGCCGGCTGATCGGTGTTTCTGCTTCCGTAAAAGTCACTCTCACGCAATTGTCGCGAGAACGTCTCAATGGTATCAATCTCCACTCCATATGCCTGAAGTATAGGCTTGTCGGTACCCACGACCTCAACTTTTGCGGATAGGTCACCGTGAGCTCGGTGCGGGCAGATCGGCTCTGCCAGAATAATGTCCCCGGTCCGTCTCCAGTCGGGCACCCATGATGGTAAATTGTACTTGTTCTTAAGCCATGTTTCCAGGTCCGCCATTGTGCTGCTTTTAGAGGGAAGAGTATTCGGAGGATGCTGTACTGCCGCCAGAGTGATGCACGTCGCAGCTGGATCATCCAACAAAATCTGTACCGCACAATTGATGTATGTCTGCTCGACTGTCTTTGTGTAGTCAGCCTTGACTGATACTGGCCCACAACCAAGAGGTGGGAGTGAGTTGGTAGAGAAGTGGCCAAGAAACGCAAATACACGATCTTTATCGTCACTGAATCGGAGATGGCGCGATCTCTGGAGTTCATATATAAAGTTATACCGGTTTGCGTGGTGGGTGTTCTTGTCTGGCTCTATAAACCTCCGGAATAGAAATGAGATGTCTGAAGTTGCAATTTTGAGTTTATTGCGAAGCTGGTGATAACCCTTCAGTCTCTCACATACACCGGCTAGTGTTTCCCAGGCAATTGAAGCATCGCCCCAGAATACAGTCGCTGGCGTACTTGTTCCGATTTCTTGTACAATCCATCCGCGTTTGAACTGTCCACAGCTTAGTACGCTGGCTAACTTGAAGTTACAGTCTATTTCATCACTTACCCATGGACGATCAGTCAAGGCTTTTAGAGCCTTTTGATGCTCCCTAACGTGTCTTTCTAAGTCTATTACATGGGTATCGTGGGATTTACCCGCCACGAGACAGGTTGAAAGCACCTTGTCGAGTTCATGAATAAGACTAAAAGCCGTTGTTGCCTCGTTGTTTGCATCAAGGCCGAGCCATACCAAAACATGAGATGCATTTTGGTAGATTTTATTCATAAATTGCACTTGTTGACTTCTTTCTGATGTATCAGTTTGGTTTATACAGCATTGGTCAGCCCAAATCCGGCGTGGCTGGTCAGTCAACCGTAATTGCCGCAGGGCGGCAAAGATTGACCCGCCTCTTAATACTAAAAGCCCCGTGCCACCATCCTCATCACGGATCAGTATCTCGTATGGGCAATCTCGTGGCCCTGGATCGGCCCAGACATATGAAACTGCTTCATAGTTTCCAGCAGAATCGACAGGAACGACTTCCAGTGTTCCAGTCAATGGATCGTTTGGTTGCCCAGGGTCCAGAGCAAGAATTCGGATGGTCTCATTGCTTTCAAGAGGCTGATACCGATATTGGGCTTTGAGTCTGATAATGTCAATAGAGAAAGTTCGATGTTGAAGTTTCTGTATTGAGCTATCGGTGTGCTGCGGCAGGGAAGATTTCTGCGACTGCATGTTGGTTCGTTGCGGATACCCAACACCCAAAAATGACAATACAATGGGCGGGGAAATGGCACTAAATGAGATTCAAATTCGCCAGCCTTCTGCCTTGCTGCCTAATGCATGAGTAATCCTACCTTGTGACTTTGTACGTACATACATAATGGTGGTGGTGCAATTCCTTAAGGCTACCAATAAAGACAAGATATTTGAGCAGACATCTGTGTGCCCTCAGCTGAATGCGCCTCTCTTATTCCAGTATACTTATGAATTGTGCATGTTTTCTCCACTTGGGACTCAGTCCAGCGATCGGTCATTGGCTCAAGGGCTGCTGGCAGACTTGGCAGGGCTGATTTGAGATTTGAACGTCAATGAGGTTGAAACTACAGAGCACAGCCATGCTCAGAAATTTCATTATTCGCAGGCAATTACTCCATAAAAATGCCTATCCTAGTTCATATAGACTTCTCGCTGCTTGGACTGAAGTATTGCTTCAATTTGGCTGTTCAACTCAACACCAACATCTAAATTTGCTCTTTTATTAGCACGGCACATATTAACCCAGCTATCATTACCCTCGCCCCCAACGAATCCTCCAATGGCTTCTCATGCGAAAAAGGCCGGCAAATTTCTTTCCAATTATAAGAGTCAAACGATTCAAGAAGAGTACAAGGCGCTGGCCAGGTTCGTCAGGACTGAATGCGAGATCTTACTAGACGGTATCGGGATGAAGCATGTCGTCCTGTGGAGAGTCAAACACCCTGATTCTTTGAAGAAGAAACTGAGGACTATGGTAAGCGACCCGGATTTTACAAATTGGGTCTCGGAAGGAAAGAACATTTGCGAATATTCGGAGATGGGAGACCTTGCAGGGATTCGCATTGGCTTATACCTCCCGGGAGATATCCAAAAAGTTACAAAGAAAATCGAGGAGTCCTTCGAGGTCAAGCACCTGTTCGGTACAGTCACGGGGGGCCGAGATCCTAACCAGGCTAAAAACCTCGATGTTCACCGACACGGAAATGGACCATGGACTTCCCAAGATCTTGGCGGGACTGTTGAGCATTGGGAGCACTACGGATACAAATCGTGGCAATTGGTGGTCGAATTAACGGGGGACATGAAAAGACGCCTAGGAAATGGCCCTAGTATACCCAGAGTCGAAATACAGATCGGGACGATGGTAACACAAGCATGGGCTGAAGTCCAACACAACATCATCTACAAGAGGCCCGATAATATCGTTTCCACGCCTACTATGAAGCGAATGATCGATGCGACTAATGGTTTAGCCATCACGACTGAGATAATGCTGAAAGAATTGGAGAGAAGTATAGAAGAAGCAAAGAAAGAAGCGGAGAAGCGCGAATGGGAGCCCTTTAAAACTGGCCAAGAATTTTCAGAGTGGTATAGGTCAACCTACAGGAGCGATGTGACAGAAGAACCGCGAGAGGGATGGACCAAACATGAGAACTACGACGATTTCCTGATCTCTCTTTGCTCCTCTGAAAACCGGGCCGATCTCTTTCCACCTTGTCCAGCTAGGTTCAAGGTAATAATTGAACAGCACAACCTCCACAAGAAGGAGGGAAAGGAAGGAAACAATATCGCCCTTTCAATTCTGAATGTTTTGGGCTTCGATAAAAAGGAAGGGAGGGTTGATGGACGCCGTACTGAACGCCGTAATGGACGCCGTAATGAGCGCCGTAATGAACGTCATACTGACCCCACAAAATGGACGGCTGTTCCTATAATCAAGACAAAGGTATGGTTCTACAAAGAAGCCTTTGAATTCTTGCTTGCTAATCTTGTTATGTTGTTCCAGTCCACGCAACCTGCGATGGCTCGGGTAGAACCCGGTGCGGCTCGTCAGATACAGGAATATTTTGCCCCGCTATATGCTCTTAGAACTCAGGAAACGACAAGCTGAAAGGCATTATGCTTGAAGAGATTGAAAAGAGGAGTTTAACAAGGCGCATGTGATTTAATTGCAGGACTTGCAAAACATAGAGGAGTAATGCACATACAGAAAGAATAGGAATTTGAAGGTAATGTCCCCACGACAAGGGCGGGGCTGCA